>SKCR01029060.1:0-219915 GCA_019454045.1 Zanthoxylum bungeanum | reverse complement strand
GTGTGACAATGACAAATCCTATCAAAGTACATGCAATGCATTTTTACTTACCTGGGTCACCAGTCACATAGTCTGCCTGCTGTGTTGAGTTGATATGATGTTGGGGTGCTTCGACCCCTTGTCCATTCCCGAACCGTTGATGTGATGATGTGATGAGGTCCATTCTCGAACCATCACCGTGATGTGGTCCATTCCAGAACCGATTTCCATTCCGGAGTGTTATTGTGATGTGGTGTGATAAGGTCCATTCCTGAACCGTCACCGTGTTGTGGTCCATTCCCGAACCGATCTCCATTCCCGGAGTGTTACTATGATGTGGTGTGATGAGGTCCATTCCCGAACCGTCACCGTGTGTGGTCCATTCCCGAACCGAACTCCATTCCAGAGTGTTACTGTGATGTGGTGTGATGAGGTCCATTCCCGAACCGTCACCGTGTTGTGGTCCATTCCCGAACCGATCTCCATTCCCGGAGTGTTACTGTGATGTGATGTGGTCCATTCCCGTACCGTCAACATGTTGTGGTCTATTCCCGAACCGATCCCCATTCCCGGAGTGCCATTCCCGACGTGCCATTCTTGGCGTGTCCATTCTCGGCGTGTCCATTCCGGATTATATCTCCATTCTGGGCGTGCCATTCTCGGCGTGTCCATTCCCGGACTATATCTCCATTCCCGGACTGCCATTCCCGGCGTTCCATTCTCGGCGTGTCCATTCCCGGACTAAACTGATCTGATGTAAAGTGGGCCTCGGCCCTAGAATACCATACCCGGCAATGCTGATCTGATGTAATGTGGGCCTCGTCCCAGAATGCCATACCCGGCAATGCTGATCTGATGTAATGTGGGCCTCACCCCCAGAATGTCATACCTAGCAATGCTGATCTGATGCTCAATTATTCCTTTTAGTATGTTACATTTCTTCTCTCGAGATAATCTTTGGTAGCTAGATATATATTTTTCATCAACGAATGCTTTCGCGTCAAAGCCAGAGAATCTTCAAAGTACTCGATATGCTCAACTCCGATCTTCTGAATAGGTGATCTGAACTAGACTCCTAGTGTGTGTGTGTGCCAAAGATCTTTCACAGCTTATTCCCTAAGCAAGCCAATTTGACGATTTCGTAACGGAGAATCGGACCAGTGGGTCTAACCAATCTGAATGTCTTAATCACATTCTGTGATTACTTCAGCATACTCAACATGATATGGTCTCTTGCATTTTGCTCTTGTCTCTTTCTTTTCATTCTTTTCACTTTTTTCTCTTTTTTTTTTTCCTTTTTTCTCTTTTCTTGGCACACCTACCCTTTAAGGTAGCATTTCTCCTCATGGTGGTCCTAATAATCGCCCATGGGTAGCTTTACGCTTATCGGTTATAGGTGGCCTGTTTTTTTTTTCTTTTTTCTTTTTGTCACAGAGACTTTTCTTTCCTTTCTCGACCATATCATATATCGTAGCGTACGTAATCCAGGGTGGACATCCAAGCAAACGGTCATTCACTGATCCACCATCTCTTCAACTGGTCATCTCATCAACCACTCAGGCTTCCACTGTTGAGATCTCGTATTCAAGTGCTTCATGAGTCTAATCAAGATCAATCTACTCAGCATACCGGTGGAGAACACTTCTCGCACTTATCGTTTCTAAGGCTTCTTTCCTATAGCACACAATGTCATCGCTGGACATACATCTATTTATCAAAGACTTCTCTCTCACTCACTCTCTCTCTCTTTTTTTTTCACTCACTCACTCGCTCCAAGGAATTCTTCATCTCTGTTGCTGACAATGTGGGCTTCAACCCCGTGATCTATTCCCGAAACTCAAACTTAAATGGGACTCAGATTATTACCCGAACATCAGCCCTAGGATTACTACCCGAATCTGATACAGTGCATTCGTTGTTTCTGATTGGCTTGTCTTGCCGCTTTCTCTTTTCTTCTTCGAAACTTGTGAATACAAAACAAAACACAAAACACACAAAAAGGAATGCAATAATGGGTTATGTGTATGTATGCATGCATGAGTTTTCTTATCCCGTCGGGTTAGGTCTTTCGCGGGTGACTATTCAGTCTCTCAGGTAAAATACAGCTTTAATCTGTCAACATTGATTGGCTCGGTGAACTCGTTCCATTCCAAGTATGACAGTCTCACTGCTCAATTTCCCATTACCTTCTGAACAATGTATGGTCCTTCCCAGTTTGGTCTGAACCTCCTTCTCGGGTCTGTCGTCAACGGCTTCGACTGCTTAAGCACTAGATCACCTTTCTTGATCTTGGTAGGACACACCTTCTTATTGAATGCTCGGGCCAACCTCTTCTGATAGATCTGCATTTGATGTAAGGACTTCATCATCTTCTCATCCATCAATGCCAAATGTTCAAACCTCTGCGAGGTCCACTCTAGTTCAGGCAATTCTGCATCTGCTAGTACCCGCATGGATAGTATCTCAACCTCCACTGGTAGTACCGCTTCCATTCCATAGATGAAGGAGTAAGGCGTAGCTCCTGTTGCTGTTCTCACAGAAGTTCTGTACCCCCACAAGGCATATTGCAGTTTATCAGCCCAATCTTTATAATTCTCTGTCATCTTCGCCAAAATCATCTTTATCGTCTTGTTTGCTACCTCAACTGCCCCATTAGCCTGCGGTCTGTATGGTGAGGACTTGTGACGGCCTATTCCATATCTCTGCAGCATCGCCTTTGTCTCTCCCTGAAATTGGACTCTATTGTCTATGACCACATAGTACGGCATACCATACCGGCAAATGAGATTCCGAGCTATAAACTTCGCCATCTGTTTTGTTGTAATATTGCGAAATGATTCTGCTTCCACCTATTTCGAGAAGTAGTCAACGACCACTACTATGAAATGATGCCCATTCGATTCATTCGGTCGAATCTCTCTGATCATATCTATTCCCCAAGCTGAGAAAGGCCATGGTTCTGACAACCCATGCAACTCTATGTGCGGAAAATGATTCAAATTCCCATGTGCTTGACAATCGTGACAGTGTTTTACCAGCTTCACGCAAACAGCTTCCATGGTCGACCAGTAGAAACCTTGCCTCACAATCTTGCGGGACAAGTTAAATCCATTCATGTGCGGCCCACACACACCAGCATGTACCTCTTCCTTCACCTTCTGAGCTTCTTCTCCGTTCAAGCACTTCAGCTGAATGCCATTTGCCTGCCTTTTATAGAGTTCTCCCTTCAAACTCACATAAAGCCAACTTCTGAATGCTACTCGGTCCTTTCTACTCGCTTCTTCCGGGAATTCTCCTCGTTCCAGATAACTCTGAATATCATAGTACCAAGTCTTCCCATCATCGACCTCTACTACCAATATCCTCTCAAAGTCATAGACTTGCTTGCTTGCCGTTGTCAACACAAGCGGTCTCATCACCAGTTTCTCTGGATTTTCCCAAGTTACGGCCAGTGTCGCCAATGCATCTGCCATATGATTCTCTTCTTGTGGCAAATGCTGAAACTTACAGTCAGGGATTGCGTGCGTCAGATTTCTGAGGTAGAAGAAATAGGACTTTAGCCGTTACTCTTTCAACTCTCATTCTCCCTGCATCTGTTGGATCACCAACATTAAATCTCCATAGACTTCCACATTCTTAGCTCTCAAGGCTATCAATGTCGTTAATCCGAATGCACATGCTTCCTACTCAGCCATGTTATCAGTTACTCCGAATGTCAACCTCTTGGCCATCGGTAGGGTCTCTCCCTCAGGGGTTATGATTACAATACCGATTCCCGCCCTTTTACAATTCACTTCTCCGTCAAAATACATCTTCCATCCTTGGACTACTATCGCCTGGATTTCCTCATTGTTGAGTTCTTATAAGGTCCCAAGAATCATCAAAATCAAGCATAAAAACGCATGAACACATCAAAGGAGTAAGGCGGAAACATAACTCACATTGATTGGTTTGATGCTAGGAAGAACAAGACACTTCTTCCTCCTTGTTGAAGCTCGGTTTTGGCCTCCTTGGACCGCTGTATTGCTCGGTTTTGGGCTGTGAAATTCCTTTAATTTTTGGCCATGGATGACTCCATGGAAGCTCCAAGCTTCAAGGTTCAAAAGGGATTCCAAGCTCACAAGTTCACTACCCTATCACCTTTGTATAAACCCATGTGTGTGCTAGCACTTTCTATCTCCATGCTTCTCACGCCCAAGCCTAGATTGGAGAAGAAGAAATGAAGAAAATGGCTTGAAGCCGTGAACAAGAGAGGAGAGTAGAGAGAGGTTTCAAAAAAACGTGAACCCTAGCCAAAAGAAGAGAGAGAACCGAATTCCATAAAGTGAGGGGAGAGAAAAAAATGTAATATATGTTATTGTCTTATTTTCCAAAAATAAATAAAACATATATACAATACTTTTTCAAAAACCAAAAAGTCAAAAAGCAAAAATCAATCAATGCTTTTCACCTTTTACCCATCACTTTTACTTATCACATCAAGTCACTTTATAAAAGTGACAACATGTCATGTCACATCACTCAAAGTGACAAGTGATTTGACAATTGATGTGACTAGCGATTTGACGTTTGATGTGACTTGCGTGCCGCACTCGAATTCGAAATGTGAATACGCTCGTAACCACTCTCGGGCTCGGTTTCGCTAATTCCGAATTAATGAATTTTCCATCGCGTCATAATTAAATAATTATGCCTAGCGAAATCACTATTCAAGTCGCTAACGAATTAATTCTAAATTAATTCGTTCGCCGAATTAAAATCCAATTTCAATTCCGCGTCGAAATCTAATTTCGATTAATATATCGAATATATTAATTTACCGATTAATTCCAAATTAATCTTTCTCTCTCTTTAATCGATATTTTATCCCAGATAAAAAATATCTCAGTAATTAATCCCAGATTAATTTTCTCTCTCATCGAATTAATCCCAGATTAATTCTATCTCTCTCTTCTAATTAATCCCAGATTAATTTTCTCTCTCATCGAATTAATCCCATATTAATTAAAGTGCGAGTCATACGTCATCGGTGAATCTTTGGGAAGTGACCCATGAGATCCCCGGATATGTTGGTAGTAAATACGGTTATCGGACTATCCGAACACGTAAGTACCTCGTACTACGTTTATACCGATTTACAGGACAATGTTGGCTTCTAGCAAAGCGTCATGCCTACCCAATTCTCCGGAAATATCCTTATAGGAATATGTGATCTATATCAAGTGTAGTATACCGAAGTATTGCGTATTTCTGTCCAGTATCTGATGATCACGTGCTAGGCCTGGGGCTGGAATTGTGTCTACCCCGTACGAAGCTCATATCGGATATCTGGTAACTAGTCTCTATAATCAGATATACATGACCTAGTCATAATATCCCGATAGCTCGAGCATTTAAGAGAACGAGTTCTGTATCCTACGTGACCATCATCTCCACTATGACTGGAGTGATACTTCCGTCTTGACATCATACCCAACACACTACGATTCTCAATATACCCAGAATTGGTGTACACAGAACCGGTTAAAGCCCTGGACGACCTCAACTAAATTATATCGATTGTCGTAAGTATTAGCGGTGCATGTCTCAGGTTAAGACCAAATACACCTACCCTGATTTCGGACTTCCATAGACACATAGTCATACTACCAATGGAATTGCGAGGGGGTCTATCCAGAGCGAAGCTGTTTCCCGTACCATCGGTGAAACACAACACCTCCTATTACACTTGCATGAGTATCTTATACCCAAATATATGAGAACTATGCTGTTGTGGTCCTCACAAACGCGCACAAGTGCAATACTAGTCTTTTACGTATTTATCGATGTCCAATCTCGATAATACTCTGACTAGGGATATTTAACGATTTATCCTTCGTGGAATGATACTGTCTCATATCATTCTCCGTCCAGGAACAAATCATAGGGACCTCTCATCATTTATACATCTAGGTGATCTAATCACAAATGATAAGAGTGCAATCTCCTCTGTCACATAGTTAATTTGTACAACACCGTGATCTGTACAAATAGTGACACTATGGGTCATAATTGTCCAAAAATCTCCCACTTGGCCTATAGCCAGTCACTCAAGTGTCTTACAACCCGAACTATGTATGGTTGGCTCAAACTGTTGAGAAAAGGCTTTCGTCAGCGGATTTGTATGATTATCATCTGATGCGATTTACTCGATCATCACATCGCTACGGTGTATGATCCGAACGAATCAGATGAATGGTCGAAGTATATGTCTGGATATTTGATGAGACCATTAATTCAATTAGAACTATATCTAATCCAATTAGATTTGTTATTGACCCAGATGGCTTCTATTACTGCCTCAGCTGCTGCAATTAATCCGCATTTGTTGTTTATTTAGTAACAGTATCTTGCTGGGATTTCCAGCTCATTGTACCGTTATTCAAACTTTATAGTACCGTTTGCGACTTTTAGTCGTCTTTATCGATTATAGGAAACTTGCTACAGTGACCCCAGTCACTTCAAGTTCTCCTTCTCCATAGACTAAGACAGCATCCTTAGTTCTCTAAGATACTAACGGTTGTTTCTAACATCAATCCAGTGACTTTCACTCGGATTGGCCTGTTTGTGAATTCATATGCTCAAAGTGTATGAGACACCAGGTCTCGTATATTTTTCAATGTACGGTTTCTCGAAGAGTATTTCGAAAGCCAAGCTTTCACCGATATTATTTTATGGGAATATCATTTCCAAGAAATGACATATTATCATTATTTTAAAGGACAGCCATTGTCAGTGCGCCCACTAACCTTCTTATATACACAAGAATTATTTTCGTTTTTGAATTAATCATAAATCACTATGATTATATCAAAAGATAATTACAAGAACCTAATGCTTGCTTCAATCCAGCATTATCCAAATGGATCTACCATGGCAACAGGTAAAAGGTTGACTCGTAATCAACACAATGTCGATAACGATACCTTTCCATTAAAAGCCTAGCTTTATACGTTGGTATGTTGCCATCCATGTACGTCTTCCTTGAAGACTTATAGTACAAGTAGGCACAATGCCTTGTGGTACATCAACTAGTATCTAAACTGGTTGATATACATGTAGACAACAGAACCTGGGCGACGCATGATATTCTAGACTCAGGGCCTAGTTGAGAGTACGGAGTAGTCCGCGGGGAACTAAACCGGAGAATAATGGAGTCGCCACCCGTGTGAACCGGGACAAAGGTTTAGGCCGCACTCACCCCTCGCAAGGGAAGACCTCAAACCGTTGGGTTCGGAATGGTCCCTTACTTATGTCATTGTGATGATATAATTCCACGCAATAAATCGACCGCATCTAATCAATATCATGTTCAAGCATCACCTAGATCTAATATGCTTCCGCTAACTAAATCCTAATCTAAGTTTGCATGCTTAAAAATAAGTCTTTAAACAATAAACACGCAATATCACACATCGAACATGTTAAGCCATCAAACCAACGCAAACAAATAATGACTTAAACATAAATATAAAATAAATTGAATATCATGCATAAAAAAGAAACATAATCACGCTTTAAATTAAATAACGAAACTACGTTAAAACATGCTTAAAATAATAAATAAACAACCTAGAACTACATCATGCTCGAATACAAATTTGGATGAGACGAGATACGTGTATCATAAGTGATACGTGGTATTGTATCCCGAGTGCAGACCATACTACCATCCATTCGGAATCGGCTATGGAATTTACGTCCGGGTTTCCATCCGATATACCACAAAAGGGAAACACATGTCCCGCTCATCCAACAATCACATCATGCTTCAAACGACTCTCATGCGATAATATTCTAAAATAAATAAAATAAAACAAAAGAAATAAGTAAAAGGTACCCTCAGGTCTAACCTCTTTCGTCAATCTTTGGAAGTGCTTTCCAAGTCCGTTGGAAGGGCGAATGATCCGAAACTTTTCAAGATTGTTTGCTCACTATTTTCCTTGCTGTTTTGATGGCACGGCTGCTGTTTTACCTTCGTTCGCGCCGCCGTTTGGTCGCTGCGTTTCAGGTCGCTGTTTCGGGTGTTTAGTGGACTGTTTTTGTGATTTTGGTGGTCTCGGGAGGTGCGTTTGTAAAGGTTTTTTGGGGAAACTTTTTGGGGATTTTTGGGATGATTTTAGGATGGTTTTAGGGTGGTTTTGATGGGCTAGGGACGCACAGAACCTGACCAGAACAGCGGACGAAATTGTGCAGTTCAAGGTGCAGTGAAGGGTGTTTCGGGACTGTTTTGGGCGCTAATGTGGAGCTGTTTTGGGGGGTCTTTTGCGGTACTTCAGGGCTGGAAATAAGGTTTATTTTAGGGTAGTTTAGGGCTGTGAATGGTGGTTGGAAGTCGGCTAAGGAAGGGTGTGATTGTGGCTTGGGCGTGAGAGGTATGAAGGAGAAGGGGATATGCGGCAATGTGTGGTTTCTTGACCTCAGGAATGCGGCAATGGGAGGTCTTGGGTGCTTGGGCGTGAGAGGAGGGCTTCACAAGGTGTTTGAGTGATGTATATGAGCTAGGGTTGTGAATGGGGTGAAGGCCTCTTTTTATAGGCAAAGGGAAAAGGCTTTCCTTTTTAGATTAGGAAGGAATCTCCTAATTGGTTTCTAATAAGGAATGCATCTCCTAATTAGGATTTGGGATTGGATTTGATTTGGTAATGATTTTATTTGATTTCTTTTATTTAGGTAAGGATTAATCAAGATTTTAACATGTGATTAATGTGCAATTTACCTAAATAAAGGGCAATGGGCGTGAATTACATCTAATGGGCATGGGTTTGGTTTGACTTTGGTTGACTTGGTTTGACTTGGGTTGACTTGGGTATTTGGGCTTGGTTTGGATTAGGTATGTGGTCTAGGGGAGTTTTGGGCCCAAGGTGAGCTTAGAAACGGAGGTATAGCAAGCAACCGAAGCGAAACAACTCGGAGAAATCCATAAAAAATAGTGTTTTCCAACTTTACCCTTCCAAAGTTCTTTTCCCGCGACTTTCATGACTGTAGATATTATTGCATTTTCGCATGTGAAACCCGATGATGAGTCTCATTTGGAGGCACTACCTTTTTAAGTCGCGGAAATCGCGGAAAACGGACGTCGGAAGGGAAGAGTCAGAATTGACGGTTTTGTTGGATTTAGTTCACGTGTTTAGCTTCGGGTTCGCTGTTGGATCTCCGTTTTAAAACTTAACCTTAGCCCAAGCCCATTAAATCACATCCAAAGATAATTAAAACCAATTATATAACCACAAATTAAATTGAATTAAAACCAATTAAACACAAATTAAATTAAATTGAATTAAACTAAAATCCATTGAAACCAATTAAATTAAAACCAATTAGATTAAATTAAATAACTAATTAAAACGAATTAAAGTGGAATTAAAATAACTAAATTGACAGTAAATTAAATAAAATAATTAATTAAATGATATACCAACTAAATAAAATATTAATTAAGTCATCAACCAATTAAAATCCAATTTAAATATATTTCATTCATAATCAAGCCTAAATTTGTCCCCCCTCAATCTTATATTTTCCTTACATAAAACTAAAAAAATATATTTTCCTTTAATGCAAAACCCTAACACATGCACCCACTATATAAACACAGCACAAACATAACCCTAGCTCTCCTTCATCCCTCTATCCTCTCGGCAGTAACCAGAAAACCCTAAACCACTAACAACGCAGCCCCCTTCCCTCTCTCTTCTTCCCAACATTCATCACCGACCTAATCCATCGACAGCCCCACTCACAAGCCTTCCACACAAAGACCTGCTGCCTTCACGTCCTCTAGCCACATTGCCGATAACCTACACTCAGCCAGCCCATCCAACAACACGTAAAGACCTGATTCCCCCTGCCTCAAACACGCCACAACTCACTGCCTGAAACCAAACCGCACCTTGCGCACACTCAACTTCACGGTAACGGCCCCTCCACACTGCCAGCCATGTTAAACCTTCATCACCAACAGCCTTCACCACCTCGCACAGCCATCCCTATCCATTTTATCTCCTCCCATTTTCATGAAAAACACCCCCTCACCGACTAACCTAAATAAACAAACACGGCACCTTCACGCTAATAGCCCCTAAGCCTTTCAAGCACCCACGCCACAAAGTAACCTGCCCTCCACGACAGCCCACTCGCCACTGACCAGCCCCTTAAGCGCACCTAGCCACACGTTCCACGGCCACATAGCTTCATCGAACCAACATGCCACCTGCCAGCCCTTAACCATGCACCAAAACCAAAAGCAAAGCCCCTCAAGCCATCCAGTATGTACCAGCCCTCACGTGAAGCTTCACGCTAATCACAAACCAGATGCCACATCCCTCATTCAACGACACGCCGATTGCCACTAATGCACACAATAAATCAATACAAACAAACTGCCAGTGGACATCCCTCAAACTGCACCAAGCATTGACCTTCATTCTCGCGCTCAAAGAACCAACCCTAGCTGCTCACGTAACAGGCCATTCACGCGCATGATCAGGAACCCTTAACCTTCTCTCTCTCATCTCCCTCTGTAATGCACACGAGCCTAGCATCCCTCACTTCCTTTTCACACCATTATCCTCACAAAGCTTCCCCTGATCATGCAATAAACTGCCACCTCACGCTCACTCAAAACAGCCCAGTCCATCCATGCACGGGTCATTCACTGTCCCTTACATATTCACACAAGCACACACTTCAAATAGCCCCACACGCCCTCAAATAGCACCACGTATTGCCCTCAACATGCAAAACTAGCTGTCCAGCAAACTGTCCTTCATCACGCCTATAACAGTGGACAAATTGCTCCCATAACAGCCCCGAAAACATCTCTTACACACCTACAAAACAGTCCAGAAAATTACCCTCAAACCATCTCCAAACAGTGGCCTTTAGCACCAAGAATAACACCCGATAGATAGATTGAAAACGGTAGAAAAACGGAGTGAAAATAGCAACCGAACAGTGAAACAACGAGGAAATATGTTGGATTAGTGAACCGGAAGAGTTGCGGAGTGATAGCCCTTCCGACGGTCGTGAAATGCAAGTCCGAGAGCCGACAAAAAGGTTAGACCTGAGGGTATTTTTCACATCCATTTTCAGTGTTATTTTTATTATTTATTGAGATTCGTTTGCATGATTCTTGTGTAGTAATGCATGTTGTGGCCCTTGATTAGATAAAATAATATATGATGCATGTTGTGGCCCTTGATTAGATAAAATAATATATGATGTATGTTGTGGCCCTTGAGTAGATAAATATGCATGTATTGTAAAATGATGTATGTTGTGACCCTTGAATAAAATGAAAAATGTGTCGCCTCTCGTGGTATATAGGATGGAAACCCGGACGTAAATTTCATAGCCGATTCCGAATGGACGGTAGTATGATCTGCACTTGGGATACAACTCCACGTACCACTTGAGTAAACGACGCATATTTTATTTTATGATGTTTTGATTTGTTTGTCATTCGTTACTTGAATTCCGCATGTTATTTAGTTGATGTGTTCATGAGATGGTATTCAAGCATGATTAGTCATTTATTTTGCGTTGGGGAATTCGCATTATGTTTAGTTTTGTTCTTTATTTTCCGCATTATATGATTGAGGTATGCCATGAGATTATTGCATGATATTGTCGTTATAATGGTTATTTTATGCATGCGAACTTAGGAGTAAATTATCCTTGGAAATATGTTGTTTAGGCTTGGTTGATTTATTGCACAAATTATATCATCACAAGTGGCATAAGTAAGGGACCATTCCGAACCCAACGGTTTGAGGTCTTCCCTTGCGAGGGGTGAGTGCGGCCTTAAATCTTTGTCCCGGCTCACACCGGGTGGCGACTCCATGTTATTCTGTACTTCCCAACTAGGCCCTGAGTCTAGAACAGCATGCGTCGTCAGATTTCTGTTGTCTACAGTCTGGCGACTCCACTGGGGATATGAGAATTGGCCCCGAAATCATGTCTTGTGATGTGTATGATTTGTGCATTAGTTGACCATTTCTATAGTGGGTTGAGGGAGTTCAATCAAAGGCATTGTCATAAACTCGCATGAGAACCATAGTTGTATATCCTATAGAAGTTGCCCCTTTATGCTTTTAATAACCACATTCATATTATATCTCATATGTCGCATGCATCTCATGCATACATGCATCATGTTAACCCTCTGTGTCTTAAAAGCCATCATAGATATCCGTTGGGTTAGAAAAAAAGGGGTTATTCAAGAGGAGTTTAGCAAACATGGATAGCGGGGAAAAGGAAATCGACAAATAGAAAAGCTTACGGAAAGGATAGAAAGAGCATTGGGGGGGCCTTCGAAAAAAAAAAAAAAAAAAAGAGAGCGAGAAAAAAAAAGAGGGAAAAGAAAAAGAAAAAAAAAGAGAGAAAAAGAAAAAGAAAAAAGAAAAAAGAAAAAAGAAAAAAGAAAAAAGAAAAAAAGAAGAGAAAAAAAAAAAGAAAAAGGAAAAGGAAAAAAGAGAAAAGAAAAAAAAAGAAAAAAAAAATTGTTTGTTTTAGTCGTTGATAGTTAGACATAAGTCCGATGATGAAACTGATTGCTTTAGGGTGAAACCTTAGAAACGATAAACCTTTGACGTGCTTTTATCTGATGCTTTGAGTAATTGATCTATGTTAGTCTCGCAAGCATTTGATTATGTTTCTTAGCAGTGAAAACCTGAGTAGTTAGCAAAGTGACTAGTTGACGAAATTGCAGGTCGGTGAATGACCGTTTGCTTAGATGTCTATCTTGATTTGCTTATGTTATGATGTGTGGTATGGTTGAAAATGAAAGAAAAGTCTCTAAAAAAAAAAAAAGTCTAACCACCTATAATCGATAAGCGTGAAGCTACCCATGGGCGAGTATTAGGACCACCATGAGGAGAAATGCTACCTTAAAGGGTAGGTGTGTTGAAAAACAAAAGAGAGAAGAAAAAAAAAAGAAAAAAAAATGAGAGACAAAGGAAAAGAAAGATAAACCATACTACATTGAGCATGGAAAAGCAATTGCAGAGCATAACTGAAACATCTAGGTTGGTTTGACCCATTGACCCCGATTTTTGAAACGAAATCATTGAGTTAGCTTACTTAAGGATTAAGCTGTGAAAGAATCTTTGCACACACACACTTTGAGTCTGGCCTAGATCATTTATTCAAAGACTTGGATTTGAGTTGCATCGAATGTTTTGAAGGTTCTCTGGTTTCATTACTGAGCATTCTTTGAGGACGATAATATGTATAACTATTGAGACTATTTTCGTAGCATGTGATATAGTATGATAATATGGAAGGCCCCACCATGTGGTTCATCTTGACCAAGTTCAAACAGCGGAGAACAGAAAGCTAAATTAAGACTGAGAGCGACCAGTCTACCACCCCGTGAATAAGAGGAATGACGAGAAATTGAGTCATGAGACCAGAGAGAAGACTGAGCAATCACTTGGAGAACTGGGGGAAGACCTAACCCAGCGGAATAGGAAATTCATTCATGCATGCATGCATACACGTAACATATTTTGCATTCTTTTTTGTGTTTGTTTTGTTTTGTATTCACAGGTTTCAAAGAAAAGAAAAAATAGAAAGCGGCAAAGACAAGCCAACTAGAATCAGCAACATATGAGTAGTAGTTTTGGGGATGAGTCCCAGGGTTGAGGCCCATATCAGCAGTTTGAGAATGAAGAGTTGGGAATGGTAATCCGAGAATGGATCAGAGTTCGAGAATGGACAAGCCAAGAAGGGCAATCAGAGTTCAAGAATGAACAGGCTGAGAATGGTAATCCGAGAATGGATCAGAGTTCGAGAATGAACAAGTCGAGAATGGACCACATCTCAGTAATGGTCCGAGGATGGACCACCTTACAGTAATAGTTCGGGAATGGACCACCATCAGTTTAGTATCAGTTCGAGGGCGAGGCCCATATCACCTTGGGGGCGAGGCCCACATTGGTTCAGTATCAGCTCTGCCGGTATGGCATTCTGTGGGCGAGGCCCACATCAGTTCATGATCAGTATCAGCCGGGTATGGCATTCTGGGGGCGGAACCCACAACGGTTCAGTATCAGCATTTGCCGGGTATGGCGTTCAGAGGACGGGGCCCATATCATTTCCGGATTAGTATCAGTTGGGTATGGCAGCCTGGGGGCGGGGCACACATCAGTTCAGTTCAGTTTCTGCAGAGAATGGCATCCAGGGGGCGAGGCCCATATCAGTATCAGTCTGGGGGCGAGGCCCCTATCAGTATCAGTCTGAGAGCGAGGCCCATATCAGTATTAGTTTCAGAAAGAATCCCAGGTGGCGAAGCCCACACCAGTATCAGTTTTGGGGATGAGTCCCGGGGGCGAGGCCCACATCAACATCAATATCAGTTTTGGAATGAATCCGAGAAAGAATCTCAGTTTTGGAATGAATCCGAGAATGAATCTCAGTTTTGGAATGAATCCGAGAAGGAATCTCAGCTTTGGAATGAATCCGAGAAAGAATCTCAGTTTTGGAATGAATCCGAGAAGGAATCTCAGCTTTGGAATGAATCCGAGAAAGAATCTCAGTTTTGGAATGAATCCGAGAAGGAATCTCAGCTTTGGAATGAATCCGAGAAGGAATCTCAGTTTTGGAATGAATCCGGAGAATGAATCTCTCAGCAGTTGGAATGAATCCAGGAGAATGAATCTCCCAGCAGTCTCGGGAATGCATCCCAGGGCCGAGGCCCACCTCATCAGCATTTTGGGAATGAATCCCAGGGTCGAGGCCCACTTCATCATCAGCTTGGAATGAATCCCAGGGTCGAGGCCCACTTCATCAGAGTTTTGGGAATGAATCCCAGGGCCGAGGCCCATTTCATCAGCAGTTTTGGGAATGAATCCCAGGGTCGAGGCCCATCCAGTCAGCAGTTCGGGAATGAATCCCAGGGCCGAGGCCCATTTCACCAACAGTTTCAAGAATGAATCCCAGGGCCGAGGCCCATTTCGCTAGCAGTTTTGGGAATGAATCCTAGGGTCGAGGCCCACTTTAATCAAACAACGGTTCGGGAATGGACCACTATCACATCAGTATCAGCTGGAGGGCGAAGCCCTACATCAATTTCAGTCTGGGGGCGAGGCCAATATCAGTATCTGTTTGGGCGAGGCCCATATCAGTATAAGTTTGGGCGAGACACATATCAGTATCAGTTTGGGCGAGGCCCATATTAGTATCAGTTTGGGCGAGGCCCATATCATTATCAGTTTGGGCGAGGCCCATATCAGTATCAGTTTGGGCGAGGCCCATATCAGTATCAGTTGGGGCGAGGCCCATATCAATATCAGTCGGGGGCGAGGCCCATATCAGAATCAGTTTGGGCGAGGCCCATACCCGTATCAGTTTGAGGGCGAGGCCCACATCAGCATCAGAATGGGGGCGATTGGGGCGAGGCCCACATCTACATCAGCATTAGTTGCGGAGGGGAGTCCTAGGGCCGAGGCCTACGTCATCATCAACATCAGCAGATCGGGGATGCGTCCCAGGGTTGTATCCACTTCATCGTATCAGTAGTTTTGGGGATGCGTCCCAGGGTTGAGGGCCATTTTTTATCAGCATTTTGGGGATGCGTCCCCGGGCCGAGGCCCATTTTGTCAGCGGTTTTGGGATGCATCCCAGGGTCGAGGCCCCCGTTGTCGGTTGCAGCTGTTGGGATGCATCCCAGGATCGAGGTCCACTGCATCATTTTTGGGGATGCGTCCCCGGGCTGAGGCCCATTTTGTCAACGGTATTGGGATGCGTCCCAGGGTCGAGGCCCCCGTTGTCGGTTGCAGTTATTGGGATGCATCCCCGATCTGGGGGAAGACCTAACCCAGCGGAATAGGAATTCATTCATGCATGCATGCATACACGTAACATATTTTGCATTCTTTTTTGTGTTTGTTTTGTTTTGTATTCACAGGTTTCAAAGAAAAGAAAAAATAGAAAGCGGCAAAGACAAGCCAACTAGAATCAGCAACATATGAGTAGTAGTTTTGGGGATGAGTCCCAGGGTTGAGGCCCATATCAGCAGTTTGAGAATGAAGAGTTGGGAATGGTAATCCGAGAATGGATCAGAGTTCGAGAATGGACAAGCCAAGAAGGGCAATCAGAGTTCAAGAATGAACAGGCTGAGAATGGTAATCCGAGAATGGATCAGAGTTCGAGAATGAACAAGTCGAGAATGGACCACATCTCAGTAATGGTCCGAGGATGGACCACCTTACAGTAATAGTTCGGGAATGGACCACCATCAGTTTAGTATCAGTTCGAGGGCGAGGCCCATATCACCTTGGGGGCGAGGCCCACATTGGTTCAGTATCAGCTCTGCCGGTATGGCATTCTGTGGGCGAGGCCCACATCAGTTCATGATCAGTATCAGCCGGGTATGGCATTCTGGGGGCGGAACCCACAACGGTCCCTTACATATTCACAAGTCCTCATTCACTGTCCCTTACATATTCACACAAGCACACACTTCAAATAGCCCCACACGCCCTCAAATAGCACCACGTATTGCCCTCAACATGCAAAACTAGCTGTCCAGCAAACTGTCCTTCATCACGCCTATAACAGTGGACAAATTGCTCCCATAACAGCCCCGAAAACATCTCTTACACACCTACAAAACAGTCCAGAAAATTACCCTCAAACCATCTCCAAACAGTGGCCTTTAGCACCAAGAATAACACCCCGATAGATAGATTGAAAACGGTAGAAAAACGGAGTGAAAATAGCAACCCGAACAGTGAAACAACGAGGAAATATGTTGGATTAGTGAACCGGAAGAGTTGCGGAGTGATAGCCCTTCCGACGGTCGTGAAATGCAAGTCCGAGAGCCGACAAAAAGGTTAGACCTGAGGGTATTTTTCACATCCATTTTCAGTGTTATTTTTATTATTTATTGAGATTCGTTTGCATGATTCTTGTGTAGTAATGCATGTTGTGGCCCTTGATTAGATAAAATATATATGATGCATGTTGTGGCCCTTGATTAGATAAAATAATATATGATGTATGTTGTGGCCCTTGAGTAGATAAATATGCATGTATTGTAAAATGATGTATGTTGTGACCCTTGAATAAAATGAAAAATGTGTCGCCTCTCGTGGTATATAGGATGGAAACTCGGACGTAAATTTCATAGCCGATTCCGAATGGACGGTAGTATGATCTGCACTTGGGATACAACTCCACGTACCACTTGAGTAAACGACGCATATTTTATTTTATGATGTTTTGATTTGTTTGTCATTCGTTACTTGAATTCCGCATGTTATTTAGTTGATGTGTTCATGAGATGGTATTCAAGCATGATTAGTCATTTATTTTGCGTTGGGGAATTCGCATTATGTTTAGTTTTGTTCTTTATTTTCCGCATTATATGATTGAGGTATGCCATGAGATTATTGCATGATATTGTCGTTATAATGGTTTATTTTATGCATGCGAACTTAGGAGTAAATTATCCTTGGAAATATGTTGTTTAGGCTTGGTTGATTTATTGCACAAATTATATCATCACAAGTGGCATAAGTAAGGGACCATTCCGAACCCAACGGTTTGAGGTCTTCCCTTGCGAGGGGTGAGTGCGGCCTTAAATCTTTGTCCCGGCTCACACCGGGTGGCGACTCCATGTTATTCTGTACTTCCCAACTAGGCCCTGAGTCTAGAACAGCATGCGTCGTCAGATTTCTGTTGTCTACAATGACTAAGAGGGAGTTGTCTCCATATAAGACTCCTCATCGGGTGTTATGCAAAAATGCAATGTCTACAGTCGCCCCTTCTTTGATGGGACTCGTGCAGTGTGTGACAATGACAGTTCTATCAAAGTACGTGCAATGCATTTTTACTTACCTGGCTCGCCAGCTGCCACTTGACTCGCCATGCTGTGTTGAGTTGATGTTGTTGAGGTGCTTCGACCTCTGGTCCATTCCTGAACCGCTGATGTGCTGTGGTGTGGTGAAGTCCATTCCCGAACTGTCACCGTGTTGTGGTCCATTCCCGAACCGATCTCCATTCCCGGAGTGTTGTTGTGATGTGATGTGATGAAGTCCATTCCCGAACTGTCATCGTTGTGGTCCATTCCCGAACCGATCTCCATTCCCGAGTGTTGCTGTGATATGATGTGATTTGATGAAGTCCATTCCCGAAATGTCATCATTGTGGTCCATTCCCGAACCGATCTCCATTCCCGGAGTGTTGCTGTGTGATATGATGTGATGAAGTTCATTCCCGAACTGTCATCGTTGTGGTCCATTCCCGAACCGATCTCCATTCCCGGAGTGCCATTCTCGGCGTGCTCATTCCCGAGCTGTCCATTCCCGGACTGTCCATTCTCGGACTAAATCTCCATTCCCGGAGTGCCATTCTCGGCGTGCTCATTCCCGAGCTGTCCATTCCCGGACTGTCCATTCCCGGACTAAATCTCCATTCCCGGAGTGCCATTCTCGGCGTGTCATTCTCGGCGTGCTCATTCCCGAGCTGTCCATTCCCGGACTAAATCTCCATTCCCGGAGTGCCATTCTCGGCGTGCCATTCTCGGCGTGCTCATTCCCGAGCTGTCCATTCCCGGACTGTCCATTCCCGGACTGTCCATTCCCGGACTAAATCTCCATTCCCGGAGTGCCATTCTCTGCGTGCCATTCTCGGCATGCTCATTCCCGAGCTGTCCATTCCCGGACTGTCCATTCCCGGACTAAATCTCCATTCCCGGAGTGCCATTCTCGGCGTGCCATTCTCGGCGTGCTCATTCCCGAGCTGTCCATTCCCGGACTGTAATGATCTGATGTAATAAGGGCCTCGCCCCCAGAATGCCATCCTCGGCAGAAACTGAAACTGATGTGAGCCTCGCTCCCATAATGTCATTCTCGGCAAAAACTGAAACTGATGTGAGCCTCGCTCCCAGAATGCCATTCTCGGCAGAAACTGAAACTGATGTGAGCCTCGCTCCCAGAATGCCATTCTCGGCAGAAACTGATGTGATATGGCCTCGCCCCCAGAATACCATTTCGGGTAGAAACTGAAACTGACGTGAGCCTCGCTCCCAGAATGCCATTCTCGGCAGAAACTGATGTGATATGGGCCTCGCCCCCAGAATACCATTCTCGGTAGAAACTGAAACTGACGTGAGCCTCGCTCCCAGAATGCCATTCTCAGCAGAAACTGATGTGATATGGGCCTCGCCCCCAGAATACCATCCTCGGCAGAAACTGAAACTGATGCCACTGATTCCTCTTAGCATATTGTAATTCCTCTCACAAGATAATCTTTGATAATTGGATATATTTTCGTCCTCAACGAATGCTTGGTGTCAAAGCCAGAGAATCTTCAAAGTACTCGACATGCTCAACTCCGATCGTCTGAATAGGTGATCTAAACTAGACTCCTAGTGTGTGTGTGCCAAGGATCTTTCACAGCTTATTCCATAAGCAAGCCAACTCGATGATTTCGCTTCGGAGAATCGGATCAGTGGGTCTAACCAACCTGAATGTCTTAATCACATTCTGTGATTACTTCAGCATACTCAATATGATACGGTCTTCTATATTGCACTCTTGTCTCATTCTTTTCATTCGGAACTCTCTTTTTTTCCTTTTCTTTACTTTCCCTTTTCCTCTTTCTCTTTTCTGACACACCTACCCTTTAAGGTAGCATTTCTCCTCATGGTGGTCCTAATACTCGCCCATGGGTAGCTTCACGCTTATCGGTTATAGGCGGTCTTTCTTTTCTTTTCTTTTCTCGCAGAGACATTTTGTTATTTCTGACCATATCATATATCATAGCGTCTGTAATTCAGGGTGGACATCCAGGCAAACGGTCATTCACCGATCTCCTGTCTCTTCAGCTAGTCATCTCGTCAACCACTCAGGCTTCTATTGTTGAGATCCCATATTCATGTGCTTTGTGAGTCTAATCAAGATCAATCTATTTAGCATACCGGCGAAGAACACTTCCAGCACTCATCGTTTCTAAGGCTTCTACCTATTGCACACAATGTCATCACCGGACATCAAATTACCAAAGACTTCTTTCTCACTTTTTTTTTTCACTCACTCACTCACTTACTCAAAGGAATTCTTCCTTTCTACTGCTGACAATTGTGGGCTTCGCCCCCTGGGATCCATTCCCCAAAACTCAAACTCAAGGTGGGCCTCAACCCACAATTCACCATCTGAACCTTAACACCGATGTGGACCTCGGCCCCGGGATTTCTACCCAAACTCAATACAGTGCTTTCGCTGTTTCTGATTGGCTTATCTCTGCCGCTTTTACTTTTCTCTTTCAAAAACCTGTGAACACAAAACACAAAACACAAAACACGAAAACAAAAAGAATACAATAATGGGTTATGTGTATGCATGGATGCATGATTTTTCTTTATCCTGTTGGGTTAGGTCTTCTGCAGGTGACCATCCAGTCTTCTGCCCCTCAGGCGAAATACAGCTTCAATCTGTCAACATTGATGGGCTCGGTAAACTCATTTCCTTCCAAGTCTGACAGTCTTACTGCTCCATTTCCCATTACCTTCTGAACAATGTAGGGCCCTTCCCAATTTGGTCTGAACTTTCCCCTCGGGTCTGTTGTTGATGGCTTGGACTGCTTAAGCACCAGATCACCCTTTTTGATCTTGGTGGGACGCATCTTCTTGTTGAATGCTCGAGCCAGCCTTTTCTGATAAATCTGCATGTGATGCAAGGACTTCATCCTCTTTTCATCCATCAGGGCCATCTGTTCAAACCTTTGCGAGGTCCATTCTTGCTCTGGCAATTCTGCTTCTGTGAGTACCCGCATGGACTATCTTCATTTCCACCGGCAGTACCGCTTCCATTCCATAAACCAAAGAATACGGCGTGGCTCCTGTTGCCGTTCTCACAGATGTTCTGTACCCCCACAAGCATATGGTAGCTTATCAGCCCAGTCTTTGTAGTTCTCAGTCATCTTTGCCAAGATCGTCTTTATCGTCTTGTTGGCTGCCTCGACTGCCCCATTAGCCTGCGGCCTGTAAGGTGAGGACTTGTGATGGCCGATTCCATACTTCTGTAGCATTGCCTTGGTTTCTCCCTGAAATTGGACTCCATTGTCCGTGACCACATGGTGCGGCATACCATACCGGCAAATGAGATTCCGAGCTATAAACTTCGCCATTTGCTTTGCTGTAACATTGCGGAAAGATTCGGCTTCTACCCACTTTGAGAAGTAGTCTACGGCTACTACTATAAAGCGATGCCCATTCGATGCATTCGGTCGAATTTCCCCGATCATATCTATTCCCCATGCTGAGAATGGCCATGGCTCTGACAGCCCATGTAATTCTGTGTGCGGCAAATGATTCATATTGCCGTGTGCTTGACATTCATGACAGTGCTTTACCAGCTTCGCACAGTCAGCTTCCATGGTTGACCAGTAAAAGCCTTGTCTCACAATCTTGCGGGACAAGTTCAATCCGTTCATGTGCGGCCCGCATACTCCGGCATGTACCTCGTCCATCACCTTCTGAGCTTCTTCTCTGTTTAAGCATTTCAGCTGAATTCCATTTGCCTGCCTCTTGTAGAGTTCTCCTTTCAAACTCACATACTGAGAGGCCAACTTCTGAATAGCCACTCGTCCTTTCTGCTTGCTTCCTCTGGGAATTCCCCGCGCTCCAAATACCTCTGTATGTCATAATACCAAGGCTTCCCGTCGTCGACCCCCACTTCCAGGATTCTACCTATCTCATAGACTGGCTTGCTTGCCGTTGTCAACACAAGCGGTCTCATCACCAGTTTCTCTGGATTTTCCCAAGTTGCGGCCAGTGTTGCCAACGCATCTGCCATCTGATTCTCCTCTCTCGGTAAATGCTGAAATTTACAATCGGGGATAGTCTGTGCCAGACTTCTGAGATGGAACAAGTACGGCTTCAACCGTTCTTCTTTCAGTTCCCATTCTCCTTGCATCTGTCGGATCACCAACATCGAGTCTCCGAAAACTTCAACATTCTTAGCCCTCAAGGCTATCAGTGCAGTCAACCCAAATGCACATGCTTCGTACTCAGCCATGTTATTCGTTACTCCGAACGTTAGCCTCTTGGCCAGAGGCAGGGTTTTTCTCCTCAGGGGTTACTATTACAATCCCGATCCCTGCTCCTTTGCAATTCACTGCTCCGTCAAAATACATTTTCCATCCTTGGACCGCTATGGCTTGGATTTCCTCGTCGGGAAACTCAAACTTATACTGATCTCCTTCAACAGGTTGCAAGGCCAGGAATTCTGCCACGGCTCGCCCTTTGATTACCTTGGAGGTGAGGTACTCGATGTCAAATTCAGTCAACAGCACTAACCATCTGCCTAACTTCCCAACCAGCGAGGGTACTGAGTGCAAGTACTTCAAAGGATTCTCCTTTGCGACCACTTGGATCTTGTAAGACTGGAAGTAGTGGCGTAACTTCTTGGATGCCCATACTACTGCTAGACAAATCTTCTCCACTTCCTGATAGCGAGCCTCGTATGGAAGCAGCTTCTTACTGAGGTAGTAGACAGCATGCTCCACTCCTGTCTCATCGGCTTGTACCATCATCGCCCCCAGCGCTTCAGGTTCAATAGCCAAATAAAGTACCAAAGGCCTACCCTGTCTCGGGGGTTTCAACACAGGAGGTTTCACCAAATATTCCCTTATTCTGTCAAATGCTTCCTGACACTGCTCGTTCCATTTCACTGGTTGATCTTTCCTCAACAACTTGAAGATGGGCTCACACACCGACGTCAACTTAGCGATGAATCGGCTGATATACTGGATTTTCCCTAGGAAGGCTCTGACTTCTTTCTCTGTCTTTGGTGCTGGCATCTCAGTAATAGCCTTAATCTTCTCGGGATCCACTTCTATTCCGCCCATTCCAACTGTATGGCCGAGCAGCTTTCCCGATGTTACTCCGAAAACACACTTCTTGGGATTCAGCCGCAAGTTGTACTTATCCACTCGTTCAAGGAACTTTTCCAACGCTCCTATGTGCCCGTCTCTTGTCTCTGACTTGACCATCATGTCATCCACATACACCTCAATCTCCTTATGCATGAGGTCATGAAACAAGGTAGTGGCCATCCGCTGATATGTGGCTCCGGCGTTCTTGAGCCCAAACGGCATCACCTTATAGCAATAAGTACCCCATTCTGTGACAAAGGCGGTCTTGTGCTTATCTTCCTCAGCCATAAGCACTTGGTTGTATCCTGAAAACCCATCCGCAAATGAGTACATGGAAGACAATGCTGCACTATCCACAAGCACATCAATATGCGGCAAAGGAAAGTCATCCTTTGGGCATGCCTTATTAAGATCTCTGTAGTCGACACACATCCTGACTTTGCCGTCTTTCTTCGGTACCGGCACAATGTTTGCCAACCACTCGGGGTACTTCACTACTTCCAAGAATCCCACATTTATTTGCTTCTTGACCTCTTCTCTGACCTTCTCGGCCCATTCGGGTCTCATCCTTCGGAGTTTTTGCTTTACAGGCTTCATATTCGGATATGTCGGTATCACATGCTGGGCAATACTTCTATCTACCCCAGGCATATCCTCATAAGACCAAGCAAATACTTTGGCATATTTAATCAATATTTCTTCTAAGTTCTTCCGCTCTTCGGCGGTAACTTCGCTTGCAATCAAGATTTCATTGGGATTTTCAGGCGTACCAAGGTTGAATGCATTCGTTTTGACAGAGTTGATATCGAATATGCTTAAGTCATGGAAGTTAGAAAGCGGAGACTCAGTCAAGTAAGCAGAACTATTGTCTTTATTGCCAATAACAAAAGGAGTACACTCAAAAAAATCTGGAAGGAAAATATCCTTATCCTCTACAGATATTTCTCCCTCTACAACAGGATCCTTCTCAGGTTTCTTCTCTTCCCCGAGTGTTAGGGTCTCCAGCTTCATGAGTTCTTCCTCCCACTGCTCATCCTCTTTCTTTGCAACTTCTCCTACCAGCGGCTTTTCACCAATCATACCCTGGAAAATCTCGAATCCGGGTACCACAATCCCGTTGACTTCCACCGGTTCGGGTTCTCCTTGATACCCTGAGGCCTTAACAAAGCACTCCATCAGCTTTAGCCCTTTCTTCTTGACCTTGGGCTTGTCCTCATCAGAATGATATCCCAAACCCTTCCGAGTGTTCTGCCCTTTGAAATCTGGTAGTGTTGAGCCTTGGCCTGGCTCGAATTTCATCTTCTCCATAATTCGGGCTACCTTGGGATCCACCCACTCTTCAAAAGTTGCCGACACTTGGAACCTTGGGAAAGGTTGTATTTCCAAAGCGGCTACAGCATTATCCACCTCGGCTCGGATAGTGACAATTTTCCCATCATAAGGGAACTTGATCATCTGATGCAAAGTAGAGGGCACGCCTCCAAGCTTATGGAACCAGGGCCTTCCCAACAGCAAGGCAAAAGTGGCTGGGATGTCCAGCACAGTGAACTCCACTTCATCCTCAACTGGACCAACCTTGACTATTGCGGTAAAAGTACCTTCGACTCCTCGCTTGCTATCATCATAGGCCTTGATAGTCATGTTAGAAGGGCTCAACTCGGCTGGCTTAATACCCAGCCTTGCCAGAATTTTCAATGGGCATACATTGATGGAAGAGCCATCATCCACCATCACACAAGAAGTCCTCTTGCCCCTCACCTCAGCTCGGATGAATAAAGCCTGTTGTGGTTTCTCCCTTCAGCCGGGAGCTCCTCATCAGCGAAGGTTATCAGTACGGCTTCCTTCTGCACTGAACCCACAAACATAGCTGGATTAGCATCTTCTGGTACCACTATCTTACTCAAGGCTTCTACCATAGCCCGCCGGTGTTCTCCAGATGCACACAATAGTTCCCAGATGCTTAGATGTGCCCGAGTCTTCTTCAACTGCTGCAGCACTATACCACCCTCGGCTTTCTCAGTATTCTCGGCTACCTCACGACCTTCCTCCAGGACTTCCTTTCCCTTATCCTTCTCATTAGCATCATTGTAAAAGCGCCCACTCCGGGTCATGCCCTTCACTTCTTCTTCCTCACCCCCACTTGAGAAATCTTCCCAGAAATCCTTCTTCTGTTCTGCCTCATCTTCACTATTACTGTCCCAAATACCGAGGCAAAAGGCTGTTTGGTCAAAGGTTTGAAGGACAAGGTCCTCAGGTAGGCCAGAGTTGATCATGTAGGTAGGTGGGGGGACAGAGTGATAATTGTGGGTAGAGGGTTGCGGTGAGTGTTTGGTTGTTCTTTTTCAGGGTCGGGTATTTTGTGTGAGTCGATCAGATCTTGAATCTCATGGCGAAGGCGGGTGCAGTTGTCTGTGTCATGGCCGTGCTGCTGATGGAAGCGGCAGTAACGGCTCATGTCAAGGTTTGAGGGAGGGGGATTTGAGAGTGGTTTGGGTTCTAAAGGCTTCAGCAGCCCTTGCCTTATCAATTTCTCCAGCACCTTAGACAAGGGCCTGCCAAGGTTAGAGAAGCGCCTGTTCTTGATAGCCGCAACCTCCGCGGTAACAGGTTTACTGCCTGAGGATCCACCAACAGTCCTCCGGTTCAGATTGTAGAACTTCCTATTTTCGGCCTCTTCTTCTTCAATGTCCATAACGGTCTCTCTCAGTTGCCGAAAGTCCGCGATCATTGAAGTCATTCTCCTCAACTTCCCATAGATCGAGGGCTTAGTCCCTTTGATAATCATCTTGATCTGATCTTTCTCTGAAGGCCTTGTTTGCATCTTCAATAATTGGCCTCTCCACCGGTCCACATACTCCTTAAAACTCTCCTCCGGTCTCTGCTTGACATTCTCCAAGTCACGGAGGGACAGATCAATTTCAAGGTCAGTAACATACTGCTTGAGGAAGGCATCAGCCAACTCCCTCCAGTCTTCCTTTACTTCGCTTCTCCAAACTGTGATACCATACCACAGGGGCTCCTTCGAGCGACATTCCGAACATTTTCTGGACTTGACGTTGCGACAAGCCCACCGAACTCATCACTGAGACATACTGCCTCAAGTGGACTCTCGGGTCTCCGTTCCCGTTGAACTTAGCAATGTCGGGCATTTTGAAGTGAGCGGGCAACTGCTCCTCAAAAGTCATGGTATCATAGTCCAACAAATCTTCGTTCTTTCCCTTCAACTTTCGGGTGACCGTTTCAACTTGGTCCCGAAGCTTCTGCATCTCGGCCTGAGTTCCGGCTATTCTACCGGCAGCATACTCGGCCATGTCATCATCAAATCCCGGCACATCATCATTCAAACCAGTTGGCGGTTCGTCGCGCCTCTCATTCTCAGAACCTCCCGCAGCGCGGGGCAAAGCAACATTGGACATGGTGGCAGTTAGTGCCTGCAGGTGCTCGGCCATCTTTGCAAGACTGGCCTCAATCTGATCCATTCGAGACCCCTCGTTGACTGATTCGCTCATTCTCGCTATCGGTTTCTTGACGAGTCTGGTCCCCTCTCTAACCCAATAGGTGTCTATCGTGCCTTATTAGTGCCATGTGTCAGTGCGTATGTGTGCGATGCATGCAATATATGAAATTCTAAAATCGTAAAGCAATAAACTATAAACTACTCGGCCCATTTATCATTTTAAAATATTCAATCACACCATCGCGTGGTGCAAACTTGTCCCAGTTGAAAAGGCCCAACAGGTCTACACTTTGCGGTGATATGGCTAAATGATTTCAAATAATAAGAGGCCCATAAATGGCCCACTGGCATTTTTAGAAGCTTTTGGCCCAACTGTTAAAAGACATGAACTTGCCCCAGTTTAAATGGCCCGACAAGTTCATACCCTTTGACAAAAGGTCCAACTGGATCCAAATGACGGTGGTCCATCAAACACCTAATTATAAAATGTCTAACTACGGGTTCTTATGGCTAAGGTTCATGAGTGGGTTCACGGGGCGCGGACAAAGGCTCTCGCTGACGAAGGTTTGCCCACAACTAGGACTCCCCACTCAAGGGTTCAAACGACCAAGTGAGCGCACCTTTTTTATACCTTACGGTACGTGCCAACGAGTTATGGTGTGTGACTAACTGTCGAATGGATTTCCCGTTGTAGATTCCCCAGAGGGAGGGTGGAGCGAGGCTCACTTAAATACCCAAGCCCCTTAGGCTCTTATCGCTTGGTGTCAGGAATAAACAACGAGTCCTCCAAACTAGTCTATCACAACAAGCTACGGGTAATGATCACCTAGGTGCCTTCACAGCTTTTCCTCGAAAGGTAGTGAATGAAGGAAGACACCCAACCATCACCTAGCTTTAACTAAGCCTTTGATTAACCCCCTCAACCCACTACAGACACGGTCAACTAATGCATAAATTATAAACAAGACAAGACATGATTTCGAGGCCGATTCTCTATCCCCAGTGGAGTCGCCAGACTGTAGACAACAGAACCTGGGCGACGCATGCTGTTCTAGACTCAGGGCCTAGTTGAGAGTACGGAGTAGTCCGCGGGGGACTAAACCGGAGAATAATGGAGTCGCCACCCGGTGTGAACCGGGACAAAGGTTTAAGGCCGCACTCACCCCTCGCAAGGGAAGACCTCAAACCGTTGGGTTCGGAATGGTCCCTTACTTATGTCATTGTGATGATATAATTCACGCAATAAATCGACCGCATCTAATCAATAATCATGTTCAAGCATCACCTAGATCTAATATGCTTCCGCTAACTAAATCCTAATCTAAGTTTGCATGCTTAAAAATAAGTCTTTAAACAATAAACACGCAATATCACACATCGAACATGTTAAGCCATCAAACACCGCAAACAAATAATGACTTAAACATAAATATAAAATAAATTGAATATCATGCATAAAAAAAAACATAATCACGCTTTAAAATTAAATAACGAAACTACGAAACTTAAAACATGCTTAAAATAATAAATAAACAACCTAGAACTACATCATGCTCGAATACAAATTTGGATGAGACGAGATACGTGTATCTTAAGTGGTACGTGGTATTGTATCCCGAGTGCAGACCATACTACCGTCCATTCGGAATCGGCTATGGAATTTACGTCCGGGTTTCCATCCGATATACCACAAAAGGGAAACACATATCCCGCTCATCCAACAATCACATCATGCTTCAAACGACTCTCATGCGATAATATTCTAAAATAAATAAAATAAAACAAAAGAAAATAAGTAAAAGGTACCCTCAGGTCTAACCTCTTTCGTCAATCTTTGGAAGTGCTTTCCAAGTCCGTTGGAAGGGCGAATGATCCGAAACTTTTCAAGATTGTTTGCTCACTGTTTTCCTTGCTGTTTTGATGCTCGGGCTGCTGTTTTACCTTCGTTTCGCCGCCGTTTGGTCGCTGCGTTTCAGGTCGCTGTTTCGGGTGTTTAGTGGACTGTTTTTGGTGATTTTGGTGGTCTCGGGAGGTGCGTTTGTAAAGGTTTTTTGGGGAAACTTTTTGGGGATTTTTGGGATGATTTTAGGATGGTTTTAGGGCGGTTTTGATGGGCTAGGGACGCACAGAACCTGACCAGAACAGCGAAACTAAATTGTGCAGTTCAAGTGCAGTGTGAAGGGTGTTTCGGGACTGTTTTGGGCGCTAATGTGGAGCTGTTTTGGGGGTCTTTTTGCGGTACTTCAGGGCTGGAAATAAGGTTTATTTTAGGGTTTTTTAGGGCTGTGAATGGTGGTTGGAAGTCGGCTAAGGAAGGGGGTGTGATTGTGGCTTGGGCGTGAGAGGTATGATGAAGGAGAAGGGATATGCGGCGGCATGGGTGGTTCTTGACCTCAGGAATGCGGCAATGGGAGGTCTTGGGTGCTTGGGCGTGAGAGGAGGGCTTCACAAGGTGTTTGAGTGATGTATATGAGCTAGGGTTGTGAATGGGGGTGAAGGCCTCTTTTTATAGGCAAAGGGAAAAGGCTTTCCTTTTTAGATTAGGAAGGAATCTCCTAATTGGTTTCTAATAAGGAATGCATCTCCTAATTAGGATTTGGGATTGGATTTGATTTGGTAATGATTTTATTTGATTTCTTTTATTTAGGTAAGGATTAATCAAGATTTTAACATGTGATTAATGTGCAATTTACCTAAATAAAGGGCAATGGGCGTGAATTACATCTAATGGGCATGGGTTTGGTTTGACTTGGGTTGACTTGGTTTGACTTGGGTTGACTTGGGTATTTGGGCTTGGTTTGGATTAGGTATGTGGTCTAGGGGAGTTTTGGGCCCAAGGTGAGCTTAGAAACGGAGGTATAGCAAGCAACCGAAAAAACAACTCGGAGAAATCCATAAAAAATAGTGTTTTCCAACTTTACCCTTCCAACGTTCTTTTCCCGCGACTTTCATGACTAAAGGGAGTTGTCTCCATATAAGACTCCTCATCGGGTGTATGCAAAAATGCAATGTCTACAATACACAGAATCCATTTCGGATTATATGGTTTACATCAACTAGTATCTAAACTGGTTGATATTACACGAATCCATTTTGGATTATATGGCACTTTGCCATAATAGGGAGTCGATACCTTGTATTCACTTCCTCAACGTAGTTCAGTTGGTATTCCTCAATAAGTAGACTCTTTATGAGGTGAGATCAGGAAACCCATACCCCAGGTTGTTTTCTGACTCTCTCCGATCTACGCGGTTCTTGTGTATTGAAGATTAATGGTATTTAGTTTCATCCTTGATGAACTATTTATGTTGTATTATGATTTGGTTGCCTTGAACGGTATTACTCCGACTTTCATCGAGTTATACTATCCTCTCACTTACCACACTGCATATCGGTATTCCTCTTAGGAAAATCGCATGGTGAGCAACAATCTAATTGTCTCTCGTGAGTTGTATAAGTACAATACTTATGGTATCCCTAGGATATCGTATATTTGGCACTTGTTAGGTATCATCCAAACATATGCCAAGCATACCCAAATCATCAGGAATGAGAAACCCGGTTTCTTTCCAGTTCATATCTGATATGATATCTGTCAAACAGATTATGGAACCTTATTCAAAATAAGTTCTGCACTGTTTAAAGCTTATCTGTTGAAGGAAATGGTAGCTCAGAGCGACTTATGATTAACCTTATCATGTCTAACAAAATATGGTTAATCCGTTCGGACACACCGTCAAACTGACGTGTTCCAGGAGGAGTCCTCATTGAAAGAATACTATACTCTTTCAAGTATACGAGAAACTTATTGCTTAAGTATTTTCCATTACTGTTTTACCGTGACGGTTTAATACTTCAGCTGATCTGTTTGTCTATTTCGTGTCGAAACTATGAAAGTTTCCGATTTGTGTTTCAAAAGAAACACATAACCATAACGCGATGCCACATCCGTACAGGTCACGAAATACTCATATCCACCTATAGCCTAGCTAGACATGGGCCCAATTACTTCACTATGGATTAGGGCTAACAGATCAGTGGTATTTACACTTTTACCAAGTAAATAGTGTTATAGGCACTTTGCCCAATAAACTAGATTCGTAGATTTTATTTGAATGGAATCAAATCAGTCCTAGTACCCACTCTTCGAAAGTGTGGATATACGATTCTTGTTTGATTGTGTCCCAGACAGTAATGCCACAATTAGTTTCTTAATTGATCAAATCATTTATAACTATTTATTTGTCATGCAATATATTTGAGATATTGTTTATATTCAAAATATAAATGATGTTAATCACATCTAATGTGTTTATCTCAATATAATCATTATATAATAAAACACTTTAGTGTTCTAGAATATAAGGTTCACCCGCAGCGGGTTAAACACTAATATAAAGATAATGTATCTAGTCAAACTAGTTACATTATAACAGTTTCTTAATTTAAGTACTAACCCGAAGGCAGTTCCTAAACTTAGCTATCTACGATTAAAACAGCGACTTTTGTCCCGTTTACAATTCACAGATTAATCTCAATTGAAGTCAGTATCCTGTTCAAAACAGATTCTGAATATCAATACATATATTTTATGTATCACACTAAGTATCTAAAATCTAATTTTAATACTAGCTGTGAACATAATTATGACAATCATATTTGAAGTCAGAGCCTTGCTCGTCTTCAATTCCCTCTTGGGATATCTCGTCTTCCTAGAAGATTACAATGATTTTGCCTTTGCCCTTTTTCATATGCCAGAAGTCTTTGGCCTAGCCTCGGTTTCTAGAATATCGAAGTAAGGTGCGCCTTGCGCTACTTGCCTAATTGCAAAGTTTGACTTTGTCTCCTTGAGAATAGTCATTAATTCTCCAAGAATTATTTATTGCAATTTAGTATTTCAAAGATCTAAAATAGATCCATGAAAATCCTTCAATTTCATTATCATGCTTTAAGGATCTAATCCTTAATCCTGATTCAGAAATTAAGGAGTCTACTTGACAAGTATTATGGATTAAGCACTAAAGTTATCATTACATGAATATTCCAAATATCATGTTCCACTTATTTGCTTAACTCCGAGCTTTAGGCATAATAGGTTATTTTATCCAATAAAGTAACTTATTATTTTCCAATTTGAAAAATCATAGTCGTTCAAATACACTTTCACCCAGGATTATATTTTAAACACTAATATTTCAATTTTTTTTTATTCTAATAGTCCAACTATTTAATCAACGATTTTTGGGACTATGTATTATATTGATTATTATAGTTCAACTATACAATCAAATATAATTTAAATTAATTAACCTCAATTACATTGATTACTATAATCCAATTATAAAATCAACTGTAAATCGAAATTAATTAATTCAAATATATTGATTACTATAATCCAATTATATAATCAATCATAATACAGTCCAACTGCTTATTTAAAACAACAATTTAAATATTAGTCCAACTAACATTTAATCAAACGACGAAATAATTTGAATGAGCGCGTATGGCGAGTAATTGAACGAGTATTGCAAATTCAATTCTTGCCTCCCACTATTTTTCGGCGAGCCTCTAACCCTCTGTCGAGTACTCGGGAAACCGTGTTCCTAGTGGGTTAGGATCCCATTAAATATCACACAATCTTGACTTTGGCCATCAAATTGTATGATAATTAACTAGGTAGATCTCTAAGATCAATTGGATCCAATCCAATTCCTAGATCCGGTAGGAGGACGTCCAAGTCCGAAACATATATCTTATATATGCCAATACATCCAATGTATTACCTAACCTTTTTTCCTCTGAATCAACTAAGCCTTGGCTTTGGCACAACAAGCTTAATGATCCCAATTAAGCGGAACCCATTGACCATGGAAAACTTCGTAATCAATGTCGATGGACAAGAAGTGGTCTTGACTTTGGCCAACAAACCACAACTTGGACAAGACACTGATATGGAACAAAACCTTCGTGATTCAAACACATCTTCGACAGACAAAGGCCTTATCTTTGGCCAACAAACCAATGCCGTCTTAATATTATTTGAGGGTTTTTCGCGTGCAAATGGCTACCAATTTATTATCTTTGTTAAGATCTCATCATCATACACCCTTAAACATGCATTCTAAACACATAATAAAGCGCATATGAAATAAAATAATAATGATATGCGGATGGATACTTTACATGTATCCTAGATCAAATCTCTCATTTTCTCTCTCTAAAGCTAGCACATGTATTTACTTCTACCCGTTACACTACACTTCTAAAGAAACCTCATTTACATTGAGGGGAATAGGTGAGAAGAGAATACAAAGAGTATAGAGGTGATAAGGCTGGACACGCAGGTCCAATTAATAAATCAAATTTATTACAATTTCCAAAATTATCCCACCCGACTAATATCCATCCGATATACATTATTCATGCATCGCAACCATGTATTCATACAATCATGTTATCAATCAATCTAATCCAATTAATTAATCTGATAATTAGTGATCATCCAATGTTCAAACAACGATTTGATTTTTGCTCGAGTCAAACTCGTTTTGCGAATAAGTACTCAAAGTACGAATTCTCGAATCAAATTAAACTACATAATTAAATCCAATTTAATACGCATTTAATTCTAATTCATTATTTAATTCCAAATTAAATATTACACTTTTATATAATAAACCTTTACGATTTAAATTCCAAATTCAATCGTTATGGGTCTCAAAGCCCGATTAACGTCCAACGTTTATTTAATTAAAGTCTAATGGGCTTTTAATTAATTTCTTAAGCCGTGGACTTTTGGTCAACACGGGTCAAACCGAAAACCAAAGTCCAATCCGGGAGTTACCCCATAAGCCTTTAAATTAATTTTGGCCCATTAGGCCCAATTAAATAATTAAGGTCCATTAAGTCATAATTGGACTTTATGGATGCGGTTTTGGGCCTAATTGGATCCAACCAATTTTGCCTAAACCAAACTTTGTACAACAAAGCCCAAAAGCCCAATTCCAACTTATAAGGCCCAATTTCCAAAAACAAGCCCAATTAATTAACTTATAAAATTCCAAATTCCATAATTAATTAACCTAAGTGTAATACACAATTAATTACCCAATTAACATTTCTAAAACATCAATTAGCATAATTAATCATGCACTTTAACAACAAATAGTGTCCAACACAATTTATTAAAATCAAACCCATTTTACATGCTTTAAAGTCTCGGTAATTAGGGGTTTTTTCAATCCGATTCGGTTTCAATCCAATTGAATCCACAATCATTATTTCCCAAATCAATTTAATTCATCCAATGAATTAAAATCAAAAACACAATGAATTTCAAAAATTCAAAGAATTCGGCCACGCCACATTAAAAGGGAAAAATTATTCCAAATCAAAATTCAATCCAATTGAACTTCAAATTAACATTACCCACTTGTTTTAAGTCATCCAATGATCAAACAAACAAAATTACCAAGACTAATTTAGGGTTCTAAATTTGGCCATCACCATAAATTGGGGAAAAATGGATCCAACCAAATTTCATGAAATTGAACATACACAACTTCAATTAATCAACATACAAGCATACTTAATCAATCAAATCAACCAAATCATGCTTCAATTGATTTTACCTAATTTGTCATGCCCAAAATTTGGGGAAAAATGGATCCAACCAAATTTCTTGAAATTGATCACGCACAACATCAATTCAACCTCATTCAAGCATACTATATCAAACAATTTAACCATTTGATGCTCAAATTGAGTTTACCCAATTTTAACCCTAACATTTTCATGCTTGAACTAAGCTCATAGATACCATTGTTGAGTTCTTATAAGGTCCCAAGAATCATCAAAATCAAGCATAAAAACGCATGAACACATCAAATGAGTAAGGCGGAAACATAACTCACATTGATTGGTTTGATACTAGGAAGAACAAGCCACTTCTTCCTCCTTGTTGAAGCTCGGTTTTGGCCTCCTTGGACTGCTGTAATGCTCGGTTTTGGGTTGTGAAATTCCTTTAATTTTCGGCCATGGATGACTCCATGGAAGCTCCAAGCTTCAAGGTTCAAAAGGGATTCCAAGCTCACAAGTTCACTACCCTATCACCTTTGTATAAACCCATGTGTGTGCTAGCACTTTCTATCTTCATGCTTCTCACGCCCAAGCCTAGATTGGAGAAGAAGAAATGAAGAAAATGGCTTGAAGCCGTGAACAAGAGAGGAGAGTAGAGAGAGGTTTCAAAAAAAATGTGAACCCTAGCCAAAAGAAGAGAGAGAACCGAATTCCATAAAGTGAGGGGAGAGAAAAAAATGTAATATATGTTATTGTCTTATTTTCCAAAAATAAATAAAACATATATACAATACTTTTTCAAAAACCAAAAAGTCAAAAAGCAAAAACCAATCAATGTTTTTCACCTTTTACCCATCACTTTTACTTATCACATCAAGTCACTTTATAAAAGTGACAACATGTCATGTCAGATCACTCAAAGTGACAATTGATTTGACAATTGATGTGACTAGCGATTTGATGTTTGATGTGACTTGCGTGCCGCACTCGAATTCGAAATGCGAATGCGCTCGTAACCACTCTCGGGCTCGGTTTCGCTAATTCCGAATTAACGAATTTTCCATCGCGTCGTAATTAAATAATTATGCCTAGCGAAATCACTATTTACGTCGCTAACGAATTAATTCTAAATTAATTCGTTCGCCCGAATTAAAATCCAATTTCAATTCCGCGTCGAAATCTAATTTCGATTAATATATCGAATATATTAATTTTACCGATTAATTCCAAATTAATCTTTCTCTCTCTTTAATCGATATTTTATCCCAGATAAAAAATATCTCAGTAATTAATCCCAGATTAATTTTCTCTCATCGAATTATTCCCAGATTAATTCTATCTCTCTCTTCTAATTAATCTAAGATTAATTTTCTCTCTCATCGAATTAATACCAGATTAATTAAAGTGCGAGTCATACGTCATCGGTGAATCTTTGGGAAGCGACCCATGAGATCCCTGGATATGTTGGCAGTAAATACGGTTATCGGACTATCCGAATACGTAAGTACCTCGTACTACGTTTATACCGATTTACAAGACAATGTTGGCTTCTAGCAAAGCGCCATGCCTACCCAATTCTCCGGAAATATCCTTATAGGAATATGTGATCTATATCAAGCGTAGTATACCGAAGTATTGCGTATTTCTGTCCAGTATCTGATGATCACGTGCTAGGCCTGGGGCTGGAATTGTGTCTGCCCCGTACGAAGCACATATCGGATATCTGGTAACTAGTCTCTATAATCGGATATACATGACCTAGTCATAATATCCCGATAGCTCGAGTATTTAAGAGAACGAGTTCTGTATCCTACGTGACCATCATCTCCACTATGACTGGAGTGATACTTCCGTCTTGACATCACACCCAACACACTACGATTCTCAATATACCCAGAATTGGCGTACACAGAACCGGTTAAAGCCCTGGATGACCTCAACTAAAGTATATTGATTGTCGTAAGTATTAGCGGTGCAATTCTCAGGTTAAGACCAAATACACCTACCCTGATTTCGGACTTCCATAGACACAGTCATACTACCAATGGAATTGGGGGTCTATCTAGAGCGAAGCTGTTTCCCGTACCATCGGTGAAACACAACCTCCTATTACACTTGCATGAGTATCCTATACCCAAATATATGAGAACTATGTCGTTGTGTCCTCACAAACGCGCACAAGTGCAATACTAGTCTTTTACGTATTTATCGATATTCAATCTCGATAATACTCTGACTAGGGATATTTAACGATTTATCCTTCGTGGACTAATACTGTCTCATATCATTCTCCGTCCAGGAACAAATCATAGGGACCTCTCATCATTTATACATCTAGGTGATCTAATCACAAATGATAAGAGTGTAATCTCCTCTGTCACATAGTTAATTTGTACAACAACACCGTGATCTGTACAAATAGTGACGCTATGGGTCATAATTGTCCAACATTCATCAAGGAACTCAAACTTATACTGATCTCCTTTAACAGGTTGCAGGGCCAGGAATTCTGCCACGGCTCGCCCTTTGATTACCTTTGAAGTGAGGTACTCGATGTCAAATTCAGTCAGCAGCACTAACCATCTACCCAACTTCCCAACCAACAAGGGCACTGAATGCAAGTACTTCAAAGGATTCTCTTTTGCGATCACTTGGATCTTGTAAGATTGGAAGTAGTGGCCAGTTTCCTGGATGCCCATACTACTGCTAAACAAATCTTTTCCACTTCTTGATAACGGGCTTCATACGGCAGCAACTTCTTACTAAGGTAGTATATGGCGTTCTCTACTCCTGTCTCATCGGCTTGTACCATCATCGCCCCCAGTGCTTCGGGTTCAATCGCCAAATAGAGTATCAAAGGTCTACTTGTCCCCTAGTTCTCGGTTCCAATGAGTATACAAGTTGGTGCTGGGAACTATATAAAAAAGAATAGTTCTCCTGATGGAGTGATGGCTGATCTTTTGTGTAGAGAAGTTTATTGGTCGTGCTACCATAATGTCCTCGGTTCGACCAAGATACTCGGTCGGATTCTTTTATCCTACACAAAATCCTTTCACCGCCCATTTGGAGACTCTTTCTCGAGACGCGCAATTATCACATCCGTTTAAATGCCCATCAAATCATTTCTAGGGTTTTACTCTGAGATTGACATTTGTCAATCATCAACCGGCTTCCCGCCAAAAGGTATACAAAATCGACCGTTTACTGCTGATACCAAAAATATATAATCTCAATCGTTCATTCAGCTCTGTTAAATTACTTCCGAAACCGACACATGGCGCACATCTGAGACCCTTTCATGATCTGACGGTCACAAATGGTCCGAAGTGACTGTAAGAAGACGAATCGACCTCCTTTGTATCTATTTGGCAAAATTTCATCAACTGCAAGAACTCATCTTCTCTGCAACTGTGCAACGTTCGATCCGAAGCTTTTCTACTCATTTCTCTTCAGTCTTCAAAAGAAAAATCAAGTAAGTCTCTTGAGCGACCTCTTCGTTTGTTGTTTTGATTTCTCTCTCTCTTTTTTTGTGTTTGTGCTGGGTTCCGTGCTTTTGCTTGATGCTCTTTAGGGAGAGATTTACGATTCAATGGATGTTGCTAGGGCGTTTTAGAACTCATAGGTTTAGTTTTCCCGTAGTCTGAGGATAACTGTGGAATCCCTAGGGGTTTTAGAATTTGGCTGTAGACTGACCTCCCCCTTCTTTCTTATTTCCTGGATGCCAGGGATGTCGGTCAACGAATCTTCCTCGGTAATCCATGTTGAACCTTCAACTGCCCCTGCCATAGAGCTCTCCTCAGGCTCGGGGGCGCCAAACGTAGAGGACCTCGATACTACCCCTACCCCTTCTGAAGTCGAAGAAGATAGTTACCATCTCAGGATTCCGTGAAAGGACCCAGAGCCTGGTGAATTTAGCTATTCGGGTTTAGATATGGATCGGCCTTCCAAGATAACCGAAGACGACCTGGAACTGCTCTGGTAGCGATACGATATTCCAATCGACATCGCCCTAGAGGTCCCTGGATCATGCTAGTCGCCTTGATGAGGGTTCGGTGGCTTTGCTCCCAGCTTTCTTTGAGTGTGTACTCCGGCTGCCATTTCAGCGTTATTTAGTCTGGATATTGGCCGAGATGGAGATTGCCCCTTGTCAACTAAGTTTGAATAGTTGGAGGATCCTGGCCGGTCTGTATGTGATTTGGTGTTAGGCGGGATTCAGCGAACCTTCTCTTGAAGAAGTGAAAAGGTTGTATCGATTGAAGGCCTACCCAAGGACGCATCATGGTTGGTACTACCTCTCTACTTATGCGGACTTTTCAAACGTCCTCGACAAACTTCCTGACTCCAACAAAAACTTCAAGGATCTATGGTTCTGGGCAATAGGAGATTGAGGGCAGGTCTTGAGATCCTATGAAGAGGAGATCTCAGTCCCGAATACTTTAGAGCGGGAGGTTAGGAATCTAACCCTTAGTTTTCCTGCTCTCTCTCTTTTTTATGATAGAATTATAACTCCTTTGCCTCTTCCCAACTTGTTGGAGGGACGCTCACAAGGTCTCCTATCAGGTCCGGGTGCGGGTGTGCCGGGCTCGGTGATATGCCGGTCATTGGAAAGAGTTGGTTAATGATGCGGCTTTTGTTGAGTCCGGCCTCATTCCAGTCGCTCCTCCGAAGGTCCTGGGGAGGATTGGTAGGCCATATTAACTCTCTAACATGTCCCTTTATTTGCTTGGTGTGACGTCGTCTTTTGAATTTGTTCAGATTCCGTACTGACCACCTTTTTTACCTTTGTCTTTTGTAGGAATGTCGCAGAGGCCGAAATACCTCGAGCAACTGGCTGGTGCAATAAAGAAATCTGGCCACGGTGGGGCCAGGTCTTCTCGGAAACGGCCTGAAACTTCCGAGGCCAAGAGGATGACCGCGAAGTCAACCCTGCTGACTACCCAAAGCTTTTCTTCGCCTTTCCGGGCACTACCGACGGTTACTACCCTACCTGACAATCCCTCAAGCCTTCTAGGAAGAGGAAACGTCTGTTCGGTGTCGAAGAAACCGAATTACGACGCGAGATGGAGGAAGAGAGGGTCCTAAGCAGGAAGCAGGTGGCTCGGCAGGAAAAAAAACGCCGAAGGGTACCTCCAAAAAATGGAAGGGCGCCGTGATCCTCGGCATCGAAGACCTTGGCAAGGACATCAGGGAGACCACCTCTCATCTGGTGCCGGCGATTAATGAACTGGCCGAGTTTGCAAATATATATACACCATGTGAGTGTTGTTTGCAAATATATGTGTGTGTATATATATTAATGTCAAACATATGAATGTATATTTTCTTCAACATGAACAACATCAATTGCTTGAGCATAATCATGCAAACTTTTTGCTTATGTTTCAATTATATCCCAATACAATGAGGTCAATCCAATATCTTGTTGTAACTTCTTTAAATATTGTTGGTTTAGATGGAAGAAGAACATGTCATTTGGATGGTACCCTATAAGGACATGTCTTCCAATGAGTATAACATGCTTCTAGGCTCCAAGGGATGCATTGGAGGGGCATAACCCTTTGAAGGGTTGCACCCCAACCCAAAGGGTGCCCTTAAGGCACTCTTCCATGCCTTTATAAGGAGGCCACAATGTTCATTCTCAATATCTGAAAAAAAAATCTGAATATTACAGTAGTAGGGAGTCTCATATTATTATTTTCTTAAGTCTGAGAGAGTTCCTCCATATTCCAAGTTCAAACATTTGTTAAGGAGTGCCCCTTGAATTAGAAGTATCCAAGGAATCCTGAGAGAACTTTAGCCACATTGCATCCATAGAGAACTGTGATAGAGTCTAATAAGTTCTTAAGGACAGAGAGATCTCGACTTGGATCCGTTTTTAATTTTCCAGGTTTTTCATTATATTTCAAGTTTTAGAGTTTTGCATAGTTTGGTTGGATTTTCTGGTTTTAATCTGTTTGGTTGCATGTTAATTTTCTGTATAATGACACTAATCCTCCAACAATCTTAAGAACTTATTATTTTAGTGATGTGAGATAGAAATTCGCATGCTCAGATAAGAAAATTTTCTGGAAAATATAGTATGTGCATGAAATATACGTAAGGGTGTTCGAACGCCCGACGAATGCAAAGGTTAAAATCTGAATTTTCGTAAGAATATTCAAAAGTGTATTCAATCGTAAGCCTTAGAACGTTCGAACACGTCCTTAACGCAACACGAATGTAAACCCTCTGGAACATTTCGTTCAAATACATTTTTGAACGTAAACTCTCTAGAACATTCCTTTCGAACACGTTCTCAAACGCTCCACGAACATGAACTCTCTAGAACACTTCATTTGAACACGTTTACGAATGCTACATGAACGTATACACACTAGATAGCCTCGTTCGAATGTAGATACGAACACGACACTAATGAAATCAATCCTGAAAATAAAAACAGACTTAGATTAACTTAATTAATCATGATATTAACTCAGTAAAATCATATACCGTATCACAATAATCTTGGTAATATAGATTTAAGTTAATATTGGGGTGTTCAATTATCACAAGCATACACATAATGATAAAGTTGAAAATTAATTGTGTGTTGCACAGTTGGTTGAGAATTTAAAGTGTGATCTTACATAAGTAATTACATCCAATCTTGATTGACACATATCTGCACATATCGAATATTTTATTATAAAATTAAAAATGCAATACTAAGTTTTGAATTTCTAAGAGATTTTATTAAGGAAGTGTTTAAAGGATATTATGTCAAAAAGCGATAAGAGCCTAAGTGGTCAGAGATTTAAGTGGTTACTCCGGACCACCTCGTCCTCTACGAATATTCATTTATTTACTTTTCATAAGAAACCTTAGTCGAAAATTCAAGAACTTGTGTTTATTAGTACTACTGTCTAATAGAACAACGAGTGGATACTTTGTATATCACTTGAACAAGATCATTTTTTGATCGTTGTGCATTTTGTCTTTTGTAGACTTATTGATCTCTGTTGTTTTTTCTAGTTACACATGGCTAGCGGAAAAATCACAGTACCGGTCTCTCATGGAGAAAAATCGGAAAAGTTCGGTAGGGCAAACATTAAACAGTGGTAGAGCAAAATATTATTCTACCTGAAAACTCTCCAGTTGGCTAAGTACCTCAAAGATCCTCCAGATCCTGTGGAGGGTGAATCGACAATAACCAAGCAACTGCAAGAAGAGACATGGTTGTCTGGCGACTTCTTGTGCAAAATCTATCTTTTGGGTGCTCTTGATAATACCATGAATATTGTGTACCAAGGCATGACTTCTGTGAAGATTCTCTGGGAATATCTCATGAAGAAATACAAAACCGAGGATGCCTAGCAAAATAAATTTGTCGTTGGTAGGTTCATAGACTACAAAATGGTATATTCAATATCAGAAATGTCTCAATTGGGTTAACTGCAATTGATCATTCTTGAAATACTGGATGAATGAATGAAACTCTGTGAGACGTTTCAAGTTGCCACCATAATTGAAAAGTTACCTCCCTCATGAAAGGACTTAAGGAGCTATCTGAAACACAAAAAGAAGTAGATGAGCCTTGAAGATCTTGGAGTTTGATTGAGGATAAAAGAGGACAATATGAAGTCCGAGAAGGCCAGCTATAAGACTATAGAGTCTACAGCCAACATCGTCAAAGGTGTAAAGGATAGTAAGAAGAGAAAGAATAGTGGAGCTGATTCTTCCCAAGCTAACAAGAAGTTCAAGGGAAAATGCTACAACAGTGGAAAGAACGGTCATATGTTAAAGGACTGTAGAAATAAGAAGTCTCAGGATAAGGGCAAGAAAAAAAATGAGGCTCATGTTACTGAAGATGAGCAGCTGAATGGAGAGATTTTATAAATAAACCTATCAGCAGTGGTAACTGAATCCAACATGGTTGGGAATCCGAGAGAATGGTGGGTAACACTGGGGCTACTCCTAATATCTGTGGAGATAGCAAGATGTTTTCATTGTATCAGAAGGTCGATGGCGAAAATCATTTAATGACTGGCGTAATCACACGTGTATAATGCAAGCGCATGTATCGTTCAAGTAGTATAAAAAGTATCGATCCCATGAGGACTTAATACCTAAACTATTAATTTATGAAGCCAAATTTCTACAAGTATATAATGGATTGATTGTTTGATTGGATGGTGACTTTAATTTTAAAACAAGTAAATAAAATTACTCCAAAGTAGATTGATGAAAATTCAATATTAAGAAACTATCCAGGGTTGTGAATCTTTCTAATATCTTTTAAAAGATGAAGTGGTTATTTTATATTTTTGTAATATATTGGTTTACTAAACTAGAACACGAAATTCTGCAAAAGCCTATGTCGATGGTCAGATGCAAATACCCAGTGTAACTCAATTAATCATATGTTTATGTCAACTAAGATACATGAATTCTTTAAGATTAAGTTCCAATTGTGGTTACCCCAGCCCGACAAGTATATGTCTATCATGTAAGGAAATCTATTAAAGGGTTATCTATCCTCAAGGAAGATCGTGGGTTATTAAGTCTAAGGCTGAAATCTAAATTTCCTTTGTCAAGTTTATTTTAAGTTTACCTGATCAATCTTATTAATATCCAGTTAACAAGAAGTAATAAGCTTAAGATTTAATAAGTAAACCTTTATATTACCCAAACTTATAAAATAACCCCTTATAAACTGGTGATATTAGAATTCATCACAACCCAAGATAACGAGGTCAGCTACGACACAGATTTACGGCTGAGAAAAGATTAAATAAAATAAAAGACATAAAGTAAAAGTTCGAAAGTAAATACGGAAAAGTAACTGCTGAAACAAAATACTGGAAATTAAAAATGTAAAATCACAATAAAAGAAAATATTGGGGTTAAAGGATCCAATTTTATTACTTCTATTTTTAGATATCTCCCTTATTATAATATATTAACTTTGCGTGACTTTTACCAATCAGCCATATAGGCGGTAACCTGATTAAGTCAAATTAACAATTAATTACCAACTGACTAATCAGACGGTATCCAACTTAGTCAGGTTAAAACCAATTTCAATAACTACTAACCGACCAATAAGGCGGTATCCTCGTTAAGTCATGTTTTAAATAGTTTATATATTATAATTAATGGAGATTAATCTAAATATTAGTAATAAAAGCTTTACCTTTTATCCCATCAAGGGGGAGTTACCTCCTCATTACTGAAAAGTAAAGAAATGAAAGTACTGTTGCATAAAAGTAAATTGCAAAAAGTAAAGGCTGAAAAGTAAAGAAAAGAAAGTGCAAATGCGGAAATTAATTATTGAAAGCTGTAAATAAAAAAAAAAAGATACAATCTTCTTAGTATTCTTAGGGAATTACATAGAAAAAAATATGAATTTTTACAAATGAAATGGCTTGGTAATTATAGGCAACATTTTGCCTTCACCAATTTCTCCACTAATTTCTCCACCAAACGTGGAACCAAACATGGAACCAAACATGGCACTAAACATGGCAACAAATCCTCTACCAAACATGTTTGCAAGTTTGATAATTTTCATTATTTATTTTTGTTTTGAAATGACTTTAATAATTACACATAACACACTTTCGGATATTTCATCCATTTCGGTCATGAAATATTTAGAATTTGAAATTATTTTGACTTCAAATTTTAGATCTTTGAGTCTTCTTTAATCAAGAACTTGAATCGCCTCAATCCGATATCGGAATAGAAAGTTATGGCCAAAATACAAAAATTGTGCAAAGTTGAAATTTCTGAAACAGTACTTCGTTAAAACGCCATTTCAAGTTTCCAACCTCCAAAATCCAAATGTCAAGTCCAATTTTTCCCATTATTTGTTCCTTATTTCGTCCTGACTGATTCCATTGAGTACCAATTTTATTTTATCTGCAAAATAAACTAAAACACATCAAAACGTTCACCAAACCCGAGAAACTAAATAAATATTAGGTAAAGGTGTGGTAAATATTGATATATTTTCCGCTTGTCACACCCCCAAACCTAACATTTTGCTAGTCCTCGAGCAAAACAACAAAATAAAATATAATAAACAATTAAAGTTAAACTAAGCTACTTTTGTAGGGATCACGGTTGCATTTAGCATATGCAACAAGCCTTTAAACTCCTAGGTGTCCTTAGTGGACGACTTATAGTCTCGTGAGGGCTTACAGTGACGATACCCACAAACGACAAACTAATGCATACAAAAGCAAAAAGACAAGAGAAAATAAAATAAACACGGTAGTGACTAAACAGGTGAAACTTCTTATCCAAGTTAAAAGTTGTTTTTTTCTTTCTAAATTACCAAATAAGTAAATTCTCCGATTATTTTTACCATTCTCCATACACACAGCTAACAAGGTATTAATCAAGTCATTGTACCCACAATCTTCACAAGTGAAGTTGAAAAGAGAGTATTATTTTTGTCCTAAAGTTATATCAGAATTCACACCTTTTTTTTAGCAATGGAATATTTTTTTCTAATTTTTTTTATTTTTTTTATTTTTGATTTTTGATTTTTTTATCCCATCGCTTTTTTTTAGATGCTTCCTCCAAGTAAACTATAGCACTGAATATTACAAACTTGTCAATTACAACTCATATATGTATGTTACCATGCATGCTGATAATACTTGTCAACTGAACATATGAAGATCCATTTTAGTCAGTATTATGGAGAATTCACAAATTAAACAATTCAAATGGAAATAAATAAAAATTAACTTGTTTCGAAATAGGTTGAGATACGTCTTAGGAGTGGAAATTCCTTACACAGCTATCTCACACCAATTTCTCCTGATTAATCAAATTAAAAACACAAAAATAGAAAATATTTTTAATTTTTTGTAATTTTTTTGGAATTTTTTGACTAAAAAAACAACACAATAAAAACAATATGCTAATTAACTATTCCCCTCCCCCAAACTTAAATGAGACATTGTCCTCAATATCTTAAAAATTAGAGAAGAGTTAAGAAATTGTACCAGGTTAGCTGAAATTCTACATCTAAAAGGAAAATTAAAGGTTATGATCCAGATTTATCCAATGCTTCTTACCACGATCATTATCAAACCAGTTTATCTTGGAAACGATAGGATCAATTTGTGGTTCAAAGGCTAAGATTTGGTCAATTAAATTTGGGGCAGTTCTGGTAGTAAAGAGGAGTTCTTTTACATGTTTTGACACGAACCCATTCCTCCGGACATCATCAAGAAATACACAAAGAAAATCATAATATCCATCATGATTGTACAGTCCAATCAATTTCTGGTGTATGTTCAAATTCGTCCAAGATAGCACGGTAAAAATTTCCTCCATCGTACCCAAAGCATCAGCATGGATAATCATTTCTACCAGTCGTTCAGACATACCTGGCACAATCAACTCTTTTCCGTTTGATGGTCCTATAAGATTTTCTTCTGCCAAAGGTTTTACGATAATTCCCAAGAATTGACTACCTCATTCCTATACAGCCCTTGAAACGATCCCCATTAGTCCAAGAATTCCACCGCCATATAATAAGTGCATATTTCTTTCAGTTATGACTCAACTCAATTCATGTGTTGCCAAAATGAACTTTGGTTTAGAACCAACACCAGTACCACAAAACACACAGATGTTTACAGCTGGTCTTCTTGAAGTGGCTTCCATTTTTATCTGGATGCTTTAAAAAGTGCAATGATGAGCTGAATTTATAACACCTAAAAAGGGTGAGTAAAAGTAATAGCACTAGTACCTGCCAAATGACAATTATTAGCTAAATAGTAAAATAAATCTTGAAAATTAAAAAAAAAAATCTAGATCATGTCGGATAAGATAAAAGAAATTTGCAAAACTAATCACAATTATTAGGAAAAGACAAATAGATAATAATATTTACCGGAAGTAACGGCTTGAATGACGTCTATGTGTCAGGGACAAGCTTCCCATCCAATTTTCTTTTAAAGTGACAAATATGGTATTTAAAGTCAGATTCCTGAGACTATACTGTTGTCTTTCTTTTTGTATTTTTGTATATAAAATGTGAATGCCATGATGCATATATCCACTGGAATACGTATCAAGAGTCTTAGATATGTCATCCAAAGACTCCTTACTCAAGCCATCTCTAATGAATTTAATCTTATCTTCACGGTTATCAGATACCGTTAATAAAGAATGAAAACGAGTATTACAAGTCATACGAGTATATTTATAGCAAACACCCATTCTTTTAGCTCTTCTCTTTTTAGCATATGTGCTTTTTCCTGAACCAGACGTGTGTGAAATAAAAGAGTTAGAAGACTCACCTGCCAATCAGACCCGCGCTTCAATTAACCAACAAATGTCATTAGGAATACCTTTGATCATCAAAGTCTCATCTGTTCTAAACGAGCTTTGTAGACCTTCATCAGATAGTTTTGAGGGAGGGAAGGAAAATGATTGTGAACATTTGTGAGAACTTCTTCCATCATGAAACTTGACTTTACCTGGACAAATTAAACACACAAAAATAAAAATCACCAAATCTGAATATATACATAAATTGCATAGGTTGTCTCCTAGATAACGTTAAGTTTAACGTCGTCAGTTAGACATGACTGCCCGAACGTTAGGCTGGATCTGAAAGTGTAACACTTTCTTTTTGTCGCTTAATTGATTCTCCCCATTAGTGCTTGACACGCTGACTATTAACTTTGAATGTTTTATTAATGTTGGGATCAAGTAACTCAACAGCTCCATATGGTAAAACCTGAGTAATCATAAATGGACCTGACCACCTTTATTTCAACCTTCCAGAGAAAAGTTTAAACCTTGAATTGTATAACAACACTTGTTACCTTGGTTCCAGTTGTCTGCGCACTATTTTTCGATCATATCATTTCTTGGTCTTTTCTTTGTATAATTTGGCATTCTCATAAACTTGTAGGTGAAATTCCTCCAATTCGTTGAGTTGATAGAGCCTTCTTTCTCCTACTGCTTGTGGATCAAGATTCAACTTATTCAGTGCCTAATATGTCTTATGTTCAAGCTCAACTGGCAGATGGCACGTTTTCCCAAACACCATTCGATATGGGTACATACCAATGGGCATTTTGTAAGCTGTCTGGTAGGCCCATAATGCGTCATCCAATTTTGTAGACCATTCCCTCCTTGTTGATCCAACGGTTTCTTATAAGATTTTTTTGATTTCCCTATTTGAAAATTCAACCTGACCATTTGATTGTGGATGGTAGGCAGTGGCAATTTTATGAGTAACTCCATATTTGGATAGGTGTGCATCGAAGTATAGGTTGTAGAAATGTGTGCTACCATCGCTGATAATCACCCGAGGTGTTCCGAAGCAAGTGAAAATATTCTTTTTAAGGAATTTTATCACCACTTTTGAATCATTTGATGGTAGTGCAATTGCTTCAACCTATTTAGAGACATAGTCTACTGCAACTAGTATGTACAAGTTTGCGAATGATGGAACATAAGGTCCCATAAAATCAATCCCCCATATATCAAATATCTCCACTTCCAAAATATTTTGCAGAGGTCCTTCATTTCTCCTTGAAATATTTCTTGTTCTCTAGCATCTGTCACATTGAAGAGTAAATAACATCATTAAAAAAAATGGGCCAGAACAAACCTGATTGTAGGACTTTGGCTGTATTTTTATTTCCACTAAAGTGTCCACCGTATGGTGATGAATGATAATGTTGCAGGACACTGTTGACCTCCTCATGTGGAATACAATGTCTCAATAATTGATCAGCACAGCCTTTGAACAGGTACGGCTCATCCCAGACATAATGCTTGACTTTTTTGAAGAATTTATTTCGTTGCTGAGTTGTTCATTCCAATGGCCATTTTCCTGATATTATGTACTTGACATAGTCAGCATACCAATGAGTATCATGCTGTTTCATGGCAAACAGCTGATCATTTGGAAAAGTTTCTTTGATTGTCAGTTCTTTGCCAGCTGTTTCTTCATTCTCGATCCTCGATAAATGATCTGCCACTTGGTTGTCTGTCCTTTTCCTTTCTCTGATCTCCACATCAAATTCTTGCAATATAAGTATCCAACGGATCAATCTGGGTTTGGCATTTTTCTTCGCGATCAAGTATTTGATTGCTGAATGATCTATGTAGACCACCACTTTGGGACCCAGCAGATAAGAGCGGAATTTATCAAAAGTGAACACAACTGTAAGCAACTCCTTTCCAGTGGTTGTGTAGTTGAGTTGAGTTTCATTCAGAGTTATGCTGGAGTAGTAAATGGTGTGTAGAAAATTTTTGCATTGCATTGTCCCAAAACTGCACCTACAGTAAAATCATTAGCATCGTACATCACATCAAATGGAAGAGTCTAGTCTGGTGCTACTATGATGGAAGCAGAAACCAACTTCTATTTTAGGATCTCAAAAGCTTCGTGGAATTTCTTGGTGAAGTTGAAAGACATATCTGGGTTTGGCATTTTTCTTCGCGATCAAGTATTTGATTGCTGAATGATCTATGTAGACCACCACTTTGGGACCCAGCAGATAAGAGCGGAATTTATCAAAAGTGAACACAACTGTAAGCAACTCCTTTCCAGTGGTTGTGTAGTTGAGTTGAGTTTCATTCAGAGTTATGCTGGAGTAGTAAATGGTGTAGAAAATTTTTGCATTGCATTGTCCCAAAACTGCACCTACAGTAAAATCATTAGCATCGTACATCACATCAAATGGAAGAGTCTAGTCTGGTGCTACTATGATGGAAGCAGAAACCAACTTCTATTTTAGGATCTCAAAAGCTTCGTGGAATTTCTTGGTGAAGTTGAAAGACATATCTGGGTTTGGCATTTTTCTTCGCGATCAAGTATTTGATTGTTGAATGATCTATGTAGACCACCACTTTGGGACCCAGCAGATAAGAGCGGAATTTATCAAAAGTAAACACAACTGTAAGCAACTCCTTTCCAGTGGTTGTGTAGTTGAGTTGAGCTTCATTCAGAGTTATGCTGGAGTAGTAAATGGTGTAGAAAATTTTTGCATTGCATTGTCCCAAAACTGCACCTACAGTAAAATCACTAGCATCGCACATCACATCAAATGGAAGAGTCTAGTCTGGTGCTACTATGATGGAAGCAGAAACCAACTTCTGTTTTAGGATCTCAAAAGCTTCGTGGAATTCCTTGGTGAAGTTGAAAGACATATCCTTCTCCAGAAATTGCACAGCGGTTTAGCAATCTTTGAGAAGTCTTTGATAAATCTTCTATAAAAGCAAGCATGTCCGAGAAAGCTCTGAATCCCTTTGACATTTGTTATTGGAGGTATTTTTTCAATTGTTTCGATCTTTGCTTTGTCTACCTCAATTCCCTTTTGTGAGATCCGATGTCTCAGGACGATACCTTCCTACACCATGAAATGGCATTTCTCCCAATTAAGTACCTAGTTAGTATCTTCATATCTTTGTAACACTTGTTCCAGATTTTACAAGCAGTGGTCGAAAGAATCAGCAAAAATAGAGAAATCATCCATGAAAACCTACATACTTTGTTCCAGCATATCTGAGAAGATGGCCATCATGCAACGTTGAAATATGGCTGAAGCATTACATAGTCCAAATGGCATTCTATGGAAAGCAAAAGTACCATATGGACATGTAAATGTGGTTTTCTCCTGATCTTCTGGGGCGATGGCCATATGATTTTACCCTGAGTATCCATCCAGAAAATAATAGAATTCATGTCCCGTTAGTCTGTCCAACATCTGTCAATGAATAGTAGCGAAAAATGGTATTTTCTTGTTATTTTGTTCAGCTTCTTGTTGGAATCAGCTCGTTCTTTTAATTTGTGACTACACTAATTCCTTTTTTCTTTGTCACACACTGCATAGGACTCGCCCAAGTGCTGTCCGAGAAGGGGTAGATAATGCTAGCATCCAACCATTTGATGACCTCTTTCATTATTGGATTTAATCTCCGTTGATGCTCCACTATGGGTTTGTAATCATCATTCATTAGAATTTTGTGCATGTAAAATGATGGACTAATGCCTCGTATGTCTGCTATAGTCCAGCCAATGGCTTTCTTGTGTTCTCGTAACACTTTTAGCCACTTTTCTTCCTGCTCCAATGTTAGCGAAGAAGAAATAATTACAGGTAATTCAAATGAGTTTCCCAAGAATGCATACCTGAGATGGCTTGGTAGTAACTTAAGCTCCAAATGCGGTCGTTCTTCAATCAAAGGTTTGATTCACTCTTTCTTCGGCAGTTCCAGACTTTCCACTTGTGGTGTTGACTTGAAGCGAAATGGTTCCAGTCATGTTGGTGATGTAAGCTTCAAGTTTATCCGTGGGAATTGTAACAGTATCCTGGATGATACTATCAACAACATCAATTCTGAAACATTCCTTCTTCTTTTCATCATTCGGGAATTTCATGGCTTTGAAAATATTGAAGATAACTTCTTGGTCCTGAATTTTCATGGTTAGTTCCCATTTTTGTACATCAATAACAGTTCGACATGCAGCCAAGAATGGTCTCCCAAGGATGATAGGTACATCTTTGTTTTCCTCCATGTCAAGGATAATGAAATTTACTGGGAGAATGAGTTTGTCAACTTTTACCAACACATCTTCAACTACCCCTCTCAGAAATATGAGTGTTCGATCAGCAAGTTGCAGAGAGACTGAAGTCGGCATTGCTTCTCCAATTTGCAGTTTCCTGTAAATAGAAAAAATACATCAAATTAACACTTGCACCTAAATCACATAAAGCCTTACCGATATAATGTTCTCCAATGGTGCATGGGACAATAAAATTGCCAGGATCTTTCAACTTTGGCGGAAGCTTCCTCTAATGATGGCATTGCACTCTTCTGTCAATGATATATGTTGTAGTCTCCCAATCTTCGTTTTCATGAAAGAACATCGGCATTTATTCCAATGCTTCTGCAAATGGGATGTTGCTATGCAACTTTTTTAACACCTCCAGGAATCGAGCAAACTGTTGTCCATTTTATTTTTCTGGAGACGTTGTGGAAAAGGTAGAGGTATAGTGATTCTTTCTTGATCTTTTTCCTTTGCTTCTTTTTCCTCCTTCTATGGAACTGCATATTTTGGAACTTCTTTAATAAATGCCTTGATTCCAACATCTTTGTTGATTTCAGTACCGCTTTTAAAAGTAATGGCTTGACATTGCTCCTTCCCTCGATTTCTTGGATTTGGTTCTGTGTTGCTAGGAAGGTTACTTGGCGGTCTGTAACTCTGAGCATTGGCCAGTTGTCCAATTTGATTCTCCAGTGCTATAATGGAAGTTGATTGGCTTTAAAATATAGCATCGTATTTTTTTAACGGAGCTAGCACTTCTTCCATTCCTGGTTTTTTTCTTGCTCATGGCCTTTATTTTGTTGTTGGAATCGGGGTGGTGGATAATTCTTTTGCCCTGAATTGTTGCTCCATGTGAAATTGGGATAATTCCTCTACCCAGGGTTGTAGGTGATGGAATATGGATTGTTCCCTTATTTGTTGAAATTGTTGACATAATTCACCGTTTCTTCATGTTGGTCTGGTTCTAGTGCTCCTCCATATGGTGAACTTGTGGATCCGATATTGCCTTGAGTGCTTAGACTTTTCACGAATTTACATATCTGATCCAGCTTGTCTTTCACTGCAATGTTGGCTCCAACTTCATAAATTCCTGTGATTCTTTTAATTATGCTCATTTTTGTTGGCCACAAGGAATTATTGTTGGCCATTTCTTCAATTAGGTCACAGGTCTGATCTTCTCCTTTTGCCATTAAAGCTCCTCCAGCAATAGCATCGATTGTGGTTCTCATTATTCCAAAAAGTCCATTATAAAATGTTTGGACTAGTAGCCACTTTGCAATCTCATAGTGAGGATATTTTCCAAGCAAATCCTTGTACCGTTTCCAAGCTTCGCAGAGGGATTTTGAGTCATGTTGCACAAAGGATGTGATGTCATTTCTTAGCTTTGCAGTTTTGGCTGGTGGAAAGTACTTTGCAAGGAATTTGGTGGCTGGAGTGTTCCAAGTTATGATGGAACCTGCTGGTAATGAATGAAGCCAAGCTTTTGCTCTGTCTTTCAAAGAATATGGAAAAAACACGCAGTCTCATTGCTTATGTAGCAACTCAATTGTAGTTTAAAGTGCCACAAACTTCTAGGAAGTTGTTGATATAGGCATTAAGATCTTCAGTTACATTCCCTCAAACTGAACAGACTGCTGAATCATCTGGATGCATGTTTTGATGTCACACGCATTTGCTAGTAATGGATGAAGTACAATACAAGAAATGAAGCCGTCAACCACCGGAATGGTTCTATCTTGAATAGAAATTGGGTGTGCAACTTCTAAAGGTTTAGGTTCTATGTTCATCAGTGCTTCTTTCCCTTCTCAACTGTCTGATGGTTCTTTCGATCTCTGGGCTGTCGGATTTCAAAGCTTCTGTTTCGTCACATGTAATGTCTGAGAACCTGAATCACACGAAAATAGTAATAATAAATAAAAAGAAATTAGACACAAATAAAGGTATCTAACCCCAAAATTAATATTAAAAGATAAATAAGTCCCCGGTAAGGGCGCCAAAAACTTGACCGGCATTATCACACGCGTATAAGGCAAGCACATGTATCGTTCAAGTAGTATAAAAAGTATCGATCCCATGAGGACTTAATACCTAAGCTATTAATTTATGAAGTCAAATTTTTACAAGTATCTAATGGATTGATTGTTTGATTGGATGGTAGTTTAATTTTAAAACAAGTAAATAAAATTATGCGAAAGTAGATTGATGAAAATTCAATATTAAGAAACTATCTAGAGTTGTGAATCTTTCCAATATCTTTTAAAAGATGAAGTGGTTATTTTATGTTTTTGTAATATATTGGTTCACTAACCTTGAAAACAAAATTATGCAAAAGCCTTTCTCGATGATCTGATGCAAATACTCAGTGTAACCTAATTAATCATATGTCTATGTCAACCAAGTTAGCTGAATTCTTTAAGATTAAGTTCTAATTGTGGTTACCCCCGCCCGACAGGTATATGTCTATCCTGTAAGGAAATCTATTAAAGGGTTATCTATCCTCAAAGAGATCGTGCGTTATTAAGTCTAAGGCTTAAACCTAAAATTCCTTTGTCAAGTTTATTTTAAGTTTACCCGATCAATCTTATTAATGGCCAGTTAACAAGAAGCATTAAGCTTAAGCCTTAATAAGTAAACCTTTATATTACCTAAACTTATAAAATAACCCCTTATAAACCAGTGATATTAGAATTCATCACAACCCCAGATAACGGGTTTAGCTAAGACACATATTTACGACACATATTATAATTAAGAGAGATTAATCTAAATATTAGTAATAAAAGTTTTATCTTTTATCCCTGCAAGGGGGAGTTACCTCCTCATTACTGAAAAGTAAAGAAATGAAAGTACTGTTGCGTAAAAGTAAGTTGCAGAAAATAAAGACTGAAAAGTAAAGAAAAGAAAGTGCAAATGGGGAAATTGATTATTGAAAACTGTAAATAAACAAACAAGATACAATCTTTTTAGTATTCTTAAGGAATTACATAGAAGAAAGTATGAATTTTTACAAATGAAATGGCTTGGTATTTATAGGCAAAATTTTGCCTTCACCAATTTCTCCACCTATTTCTCCACTAATTTCTCCATCAAACATGACACCAAACATAGCACCAAATCCTCCACCAAATATACAAGCATGTTTGGTAGAAGTTTGACGATTTTCATTATTTATTTATTTTATTTCTTTTGTTTTGAAAATGACTTTAATAATTACAAATAACACACTTCCGGGTGTTTCATCCATTTCGGTCATGCAATCTTCCGAATTCGAAATTATTATGAACGTAAAATTTGTAGATCTTTGAAACTTCTTTAATCTGGAACTTCAATCACCTCAATTCGATATCGAAGAAGAAAGTTATGGCCAAAATATGAACATTACGCAAAGATGAAATTTCTGAAACTGTACTTCGTTAGAACGCCATTTCAAGTTTCCAACCTCCAAAATCGAAATGTCAAGTCCAGTTTTTGCCATTATTTGTTTCATATTTCTTCTTGATTGATTCCATTGAGTCCTGATTTTATTTTATCTGCAAAATAAACTAAAACGCATCAAAACGTTCATCAAACCCGAGAAACTAAACAAAATATTAGGTAAATGGGGCTGTAAATATTGATATATTTTCTGCTCATCATCTGACAATGAGAAACTCTTCTACCTCAAGAGTGGTTGGATAAGGCACAGTGGTTTTGAAGATGACATCTGTAAGGGAGCTTATATTGAAGAATATTTTGCATGTTCCTGATATTCAGAAGAACTTGGTCTCGAGCTCTCTCCTTAGCAAGGTTGGTTTTAAGCTTTTATTTGTTTCTGATAAATTTATATTGACAAAAAATGATTTGTATCTAGGAAAATGATACCTCACTTAAGGTCTTTTCAAATTCAATGTAATGATTATCAATCGTGACAATGCTATTAATAAAGCTACAACTTCCGCTTATATTATTGAGTCACAAAATGTATGGCATAGGAGGTTAGGACATGTTAATTATGATACAATGCATAAATTAATTAACATAGACCTTATACCTAAATTTGCAATTAATATTCAACATAAGTGTGAGGAATGTGCTAAAGCAAAAATGCATAGAACATCATTTCATTCCATAGAACGAAGTTCTGAACCATTGTAACTTGTACACACTGTTGTGTTTGATATGAATATTATGCAAACAAGAGGCGGTAAAAAGTACTTGGTCACTGTTATCGATGACGACACAAGATTCTTCTATGTGTATTTGCTGAGGAGCAAAAATGAAGCTATTGAGAGCTTTGTACACTATAAGAACGAAGTTGAAAATCAACTTGGAAAGAAAATCAAGAGAATCATGAGTGATAGAGGTGGTGAATACGTGTCACCATTTGGTGAATATTGTTCCAATCATAGAATTATTCATGAGACTATTGCTCTTTATTCGCCTCAATAAAATGGGATTGCTGAGCTCAAAAACTGAATGTTGAAGGAAATAATGAACGCCATGTTGACAAGTTCTGGTTTACCCCAGAACTTATGGATGGAAGTCTTGCTTTCCGCAAACTACATTCTAAATAAACTTCCTCACTGAAGATTAGACAAGACACCATATAAGTTGTGGAAAGGTCACGTACCTTTCTATAAATACCTGAAAGTGTGGGGGTGTCTTGTCAAAGTAATGGTTCCTAAACCTAAGAAGGTTAGAAAATGACCCAAAACTGTTGATTGTATATTCATTGGATATGCTCGCAACAGTAGTGCGTATCGATTCTTGGTACATAAGTTTGGGATTCCAAACATCAATCCAAATATGATAATTGAGTTAAGGAATACGATACTTTTTTAAGAGACATTTCCTTGTAAGGAAAGACAAAGAACATAGTCTCTCAAAAGAACTATTGATACTGTCAAAGATAGTGATCAGGTTGACCAAGAATCAGATCAAAGTGCAAATATTAAGACAATCGAACCTAGACGTAGCAAAAGAGCTAGAACGTCTAAGTCCTTTGGTCCTTATTTTTTAAACATATTTTTTTAGAAAATGAGCCACAAAGCTATAAGGAAGCAATGTCTTCACCGAAGGAACCTTTATGGAAAGAGGCTATCAACAGTGAGATTGATTCGATCCTACAAAACCATACTTGGGAGTTGGTTGATCTTCCTCCAGGTTGTAAACCACTGGGTTGCAAATGGATATTCAAATAGAAGATGAAACCGGATGGATCAATAGTTAAGTACAAGGTAAGACTTGTCATAAAAGGTTATAGACAAAAAGAAAGCCTTGATTACTTTGACACCTATTTGTCAGTGACTAGTATCGCATCGATAAGAATTCTCAAAGCCATAGTAGCTATATTTGGTCTTGAAATACATCAAATGGATGTAAAGACGGCATTCTTGAATGCTGAATTGGATGAAGAGATTTACATGAAACAACCATAAGGTTTCAATGTTCCTGGAAAAGAACAGAAAGTGTGCAAACTTGTAAAATCCTTGTACGGATTAAAACAAGCACCTAAACAATGGCATGAGAAATTTGACAAAGAGATATTGTCAAGTGGGTTCAAAACCAATGAGTGTGATAAGTGTGTATGCACCAAATCAACTCAAAAAAGGATATGTCATTGTGTGTGTCTATGTAGACGATATGTTGATAATTGGTAGTAATCATGAAATGATTCAGTCTACCAAGAACGTGTTATCCAGTAGATTTGATATGAAAGATTTAGGAGTAGCTGATGTGATCCTATGAATTAAGATTTCTAGGATATCATAAGGATATATATTATCCCAGACTCATTATATTGAGAAGATACTTGAGAAATATAACAAATGGGATATAAATGTGGCTAGAACCCCTGTAGACCTAACTTTTCATCTATCAAATATTACTGGCTCAAGCATATCGCAATTAGAGTATTCGAGAATCATCGGAAGTCTGATGTATCTCACGAATTACACGGGACCTGATATCGCATAAGTTGTGAACAGACTTAGCAGATATACGAGCAATCTAAGACATAACAACTGGAAAGCCATAGTAAGAGTTTTAAGGTATTTAAGAGAAACTTCAAAATATGGGCCGCATTATGAGAGATATCATGTTGTTCTACAGGGATACAGCAATGCTAACTGTATATCTGCTACAGTGGATTCCAAATCTACGAGTGGATTTGTTTTCACACTTGGTAATGCAGCCGTGTCATGGAAATCCTCGATGCAAACATGTATTGTCCGGTCTACTATGGAATCAGAGTACATAGCATTAGACAAAACAGCGGAAGAAGCAGAATGGCTTCGAAGTTTCCTGGAGGATATTCCTAGTGGGCCCAAATCGGTGCCAACGATAAACATACATTGTGATAGCCAATCGGCTATTGGGGAACCCAAAATACAATGTATAATGGTAAGTCTCGACACATACGTCGGAGACATAATACCATACGTCAACTGCTCTCAAGTGACATAATATCGATCGATTATGTTAAGTCAAAGGAAAACCTAGTGGAACCACTAACTAAAGGTTTACCTAGAGAGTAAGTTGAGAAGTCATCGAAGGGAATGGGCTTGAAGCATATAAATTAAGAATTGTCACTGTGGAAACCCAACCTAACTGATTGAATATCCCAAGATCTAGGTTCAAAATGGACAACATAAATTTTATGCAATTCACAACAAGCACTGAAGAGTTTTGTACTCTTTTCCATTCCGATAATGACGCCGATGTTAGTGTCCTACACATGCCACAAGATCTCTAAACATGGTTATTGTGTGAATTATCAAGTGAAGTTTCAGAAACAACTTACATTGATGTGTTGAGAAATTTCCAAAATTTCCTTTGAAATGATGAAGCTCCAAGCTTTAATTTATTGTTCCAACTCTTGGGTGAGTTTCTCTATCACCTTAATCAACTCTCCAAGTGCTAGCTTGATCAAATTTTTAAAAAAACAATTGTCACCTCCAAGGTATTAGAAATCGGTAATGAACAATGAGAAAAGAGAGATGAAAAGTTCCTAGACTTGGTTGTTGTGTTGAGTAAGTAAATGCCACATTTAATATTGCCAACAACTCACATTATATTTTGACAATTGATGTAAGTGAAGTGGATCCCACCACTTTTAAATTCCAAATTTAAATTGGCTGCTCCAACACACAACTAGTACTTGGGCTCGGGTTCATTTAATTCCGAATTAAACGAATTTTTCGTTGCGACTTAATTAAATCTAATTTAATTTAATAATTGTGCCTCGCAAAATTACTACGATAGTCGCTTACGAATTAAATCTAAATTAATTCGTTCGCCCGAATTAAAATCCAATTTTAATTTCTTATTGAAATCCAATATCAATTAATATATCTGATATATTATTTTATCGATTAATTCTAAATTAATCGCATTCTCTCTTCTATACGAATTAATCCCATATTAATTCTTGCCGCAATTAATCCTATATTAATTCTTACCACAATTAATCCCAGATTAATTTCCTCTCTCATAATTAATCCCAGATTAATTCTATTCGACTCAAATTTCATTGGTGAATTTTTGGGAAGCGACCCAAGAGATTCTTGGATATGTTGGCAGTAAATACGGTCATCAGACTATCTGAATATGTGCTTACCCGGTACCATGTTCTTATCGATTTACAAGACATGGTTGACTTCTACCAAAGCACCGTGCCTACCCAATTCTCCAGAAATATCCACCGAGGAGTATTATATGTATCAGGCGTAACAATACAATGTAATACGTAATACGATCCAGTATCGGATACCATATACTAGGCCTAGGGCTGGCTCTATGTCTGCCCCGTATGAAGCATATTTCAGATCCCACGGAACTAGTCTCTGTAATCGGAAAGTCATGACTTAGTCATAATTTCCCGATAACTGCAGCATTTAAGAGTACTAGTATCGTATCATGTGTGACCATCATCTTCATCTGATTGAAGTGATACTCTCATCTTGACATTACATCCATCATGCTACGATCTCAGTAAACCCAATATAGGCTTACACATAACCTATTAAAGCTCCGGATGACCAATACCAAAGTAAAATGATTGTCGCAAGTAATAGCGACATAAGTCTTAGATTAAAGATCACATACACCCACCCTGATTCAGATTTCCATAAACACATAGTCATACTACCAATGGGATTCTGAGTGGGTCTATCTAGAGCGAAACTGTTCCCGGTCCAACAGCTAACATAACCTCCTATTACACTTGCATAAGTATCCAATACCTAAATATATGAGAACTATGTCGTTAAGCTTCCATAACGCGCATAAGTGTAATACTAGTCTATTCCGCATTATCGATATCCAGTCTCGATAATACTACAACTATGGATATTTAATGATTAAACCGTTCGTGGATTAATATTGTCTCATATCTTATTAATCTGATTTAACCATATGGACTTTTATCATTATATATATCCAAGTAATCCAATTACAATAATGATAAAATAGAAATTTCCTTTTGTCACATGGTTAATTTGTACAAAATCACAATTTCTTTTACAAATAGTTATGATATGGTCATAATTGTCCAACAATCTCCTACTTGGCTCATAGCCAATCACTTAAGTATCTAACATATGAACTATATACATGTCGCTCAAACTTTTACTGAGAAATAACTTTCTTCAGCGGATCTGTAATGTTGTCATCTAATACAATCTTCTCGATCTTCACATCACTACGATGTATGATCTCACGAATCAGATGAAACTGTCGAAGTATATGCTTGGACCATTGATGAGACTGCGGTTTCGTAGCCTATGTTATAGCCCCGTTATTGTCACAATACTCCTAATCCAAATAGGAATTTACGGATCCAAACTGCTTCTTTTGCTGCCTCGGCTGTAGTAATATATTCCGCTTCTGTTGTTGAATCGGCAACAGTCTCTTACTTGGAAGATTTCCAACTCACAGCTCCATTGTTCAAGCAAAATATGTACCCTAATTGTGAAATACAGTCGTCTTTATCGGTTTGGAAACTTGCATCGGTGTACCCAGTCACCTTAAGTTCTCATTCCCTATAGACTAAGAAAGCATCCTTAGTTTGTTTAAAATATTAAGGATGTTCTTTACAGTAATTCAGTGGCCATCACCTGGATCGGCCTGATAGCGACTACATATGCTCAAAGCATATGAGACATCACGTCGCGTACATATCATGGCGTACATGATCGATCCGACTGCGGAAGCATACGAGATCCGACTATTGCATCTCTCTCATCTTGAGTTTTAGGACACATATCCTTATATAGAGAGAAACCATGTGACACCGGAAGTAGCCCCCTCTTGGACTTATCCATGTTGAATCTCTTCAACACTTTGTCAATGTACGAGCTCTGGGAGAGTCCAAGTAGCTTTATAGATCTATCTCAGTATATACTTATTCATAGAATAAAAGGCTGCTTCTCTCAAGTCTTTCATGGAGAATTTTAATGAAAGCTAAGCTTTCACCGATTGTAGCATGGGAATGTCATTGCCAATAAGCAATACATCATCAACATGTAGGACAATGAATGTCAGTGCACTCCCACTAACATTCTTATATACACAAGAATCATCTTCGTTTTGAATGAAACTATATTCTTTTATGATCTCATCAAAACATTGGTTCTAAGAACGCGATGCTTGCTTTAATCCATAAATGGATCGGTTTACTTGCAAATCTTATTTGCATGTCTTGGTACAACAAAACCATCAGGTCGTTGCATATAAACATCCTCCAAAAAGTTTCCGTTAAGGAAAGTGGTTTTGACGTCCATCTGTCATATTTCTTAATCGAAATATGCAGCAATAGCAAGCATTATCTGAATGGATTTAATCATGACAACGGGTGAAAAATTTTCGTCGTAATCGACACCATGTCGTTGAAAATAACCTTTCGCTAAAAGCCTAGCCTTGTAAGTTTGTACGTTGCCATCCATGTCTGTCTTCTTTTTGAAGACTCATTTACAACCAATAGGCTTAATGCCTTCTAGTGCATCAATCAGTGTCCAAACTTGGTTGGTATACATGGAATCCATTTCAGACTTCATGGTATCTTGCTATAAAGTGGAGTCGATACCTTGTATCGCTTCTTCATACGTAACCGATTCATTATCCTCAATAAGATTAATATTAAGGTGAGATCAGAAACCCATACCTCTCAGGTCGTTTTCTGACTCTCTCCGACCTACGCGTTCTTTTGTATTAGAAGATTGTGGAATAGTCTCATCCCTGATGGACTGTTCTTATTCCGAGAGGGGGTCAGTGCTAGGAACAGTATCACTCCGATTTTCATCGAGTTATACTTTCCTCCCACTTACGACTGCATTTATGAATTCCATTTCGAGGAAAACTATATGAAGAGCAACAAATATTTTGTTCTCTTGTGGGTTGTAGAAATAAAATCCTTTGGTTTCCCTATGATACCCTACAAATAGGCACTTATCTGATTTGGTTTCTAGTTTGGTACCATCCAAAAATTTAATATATGCCCAGCATCCTCAAATCTTCAAGAATGAGAAACTTGGTTTCTTTCTTATCCATATTTCATATGGATTCTGTTAAATAGATTTTGACGGGACCTTATTTAAAATAAGTATTGCACTGTTTAATGTGTATCCCCATAAGGAAATTAGTAGCTCAGTGCGACTCATCATTGATCTTACTATATCCAACAAAGTTCGGACACACCGTTCAATTGAGGTGTTCCGGGAGGAGTCCACTGTGAAAGAATACCATATTCTTTTAAGTAATTTTGAAACTCATTGCTTAAGTATTCTCCATCACGATCCAACCGTAATGTTTTAATACTTTTGCTAGTCTGTTTTTCTACTTTATGTCGAAAACTCTTTGAATTTCTCAAAAGTTTCCGATTTGTGTTTCATAAGATACACATAACCATAACACGATGCATCATCCGTAAAGGTTACGAAGTATTCATATCCACCTCTAGCCTAGCTAGACATGGGCCCGCATACGTCACTATGAACGAGGGCTAACAGTTCGGTGGCACGTACACATTTACCGCTAAAAGATGTTTTAGGCATTTTGCCTAATAGAGATGATTAGTAGACATCATATGAATTAGGATCAAATCTATCTAAGTATCCATACTTTGAAAGTGTGGATATATGAGTCTTGTTAATATGTCCAGACAACAATGACATAAATAAGTTTCATCTGGTTTACTCAATTTGAGCCTTTTATTTGTCATGTTATATGTTTGAGATTCATTTATATTCAAAATATAAAGACCATTATTAATATCTGTTGTACATATCAAAATATCATCTTCATATAAAAACACCTAGTGTTCCGAAATACAAAGGTATATCCACATCAGGTTAAACTAGATACATAGATGATATTCCTAGTCAAACTAGGCACAAAATAGCAGTCCACTAATGTTAGTACATGCCCCGAGGGCAGATTCCAAACATATGTGCCAACGGCCAAAACGGCGACTCTTGTCCCATTTCCGACTCGGAGGTCGATCTCTCCTGAAGCCAATCTCTTGCTAATCTGTAGATCCTGCACATCAGTACATATTTGAGTACCATATCCAGAATAAAAAAATTCAAATTTTAAAACTAGTAGTGGACATGTTTATTTCAATAACAAATATGTTTGAAGCCGGAGCCTTGCCCGCCTCCGCTTCCTTCAAATCTGCCTTGTACATACGACAATCACGCTTCTAGTGACCCTGTCTACCACAATGTAGGCAGACGTCCTGGGATATGTCATTTGTCTTCTTAGAAGACTGTGATGATTTAGCCTTGCCCTTTTTTCTTTTACTTTTTCACACCCTAGAAGCCTTTGGCCAAGCCTTGGCCTTCTAGAATGTCGAAGTAAGATGCGCCTCACGCTTTTTGCCCTTCAAAATCTCTGTCTATGCCTCTTTCAGCATAGCCAATAACTCTTCAAGATTCTTCTCTTGGATCATCATATTATAGTTCATTATGAACCCGCCCTAACAGTCAGGCAGAGACTGTAAGATCAAATCTATAGAAGTCTCGCCCTCGAAGGTAATGTCTAGATGACCTAGCTGTTCGATGTCAGCAATCATCTGCAACATGTAGTGTTCGATAGATGTACCCTATTACATACGTGAGGAAAAGAGCTTCTATTGAAAATCATACTTCTGAGATCTAAGATTAGATCTTTAAAGATCCTTCAGCTTCAACATCATGTTATAAGGATCCAATCCATTGTTTTGACAACGAAACTGATGAGTCATTGCAGCAAGCATAACGGATTGAGCAGTAAAGTTATCATCATGATGAGTCTTCCAAAGCTTATGCTCTACTGGCTGCTAAGTCCGGGCTCAGGACTGAGAGGTCTGTCTAGAACATAGAGCAACTTCTCAGCTCCCAGGACTATCCTAAGATTTATCTCCCAATCTAGAAAATTTGAGCCGTTAAAGATATTCTCTCCCATGATTATGTCCCTAACGCTAATCTTTTCATCTATCTTAATTGCTATAGTCCAACTATCCAATCAACGATTTTAGGTACACTCAAATGTAACGGTTACTATAGTCCAACTATATAACCAACTACAAATGGAGTATTTTTTAGTACAGTCTAACTGTTCAAAGAAAACAATTAATGAATTAGTCCAACTAATATTTATAATGACGATAAATAATAAAGCGCTTATTAGCAAGTATTAAACGAAATTACAAATTTAATATTAGCCTCCTACTATTTTTCGGCGATCCTCTATTCGTTAAGTACTCAAGAAACCTAGTTTCCTAGTGGGCCAGGATCCCGTTAAATAATACACAACCTTGACTTTGGCCAACAAGCTGTATAAAATTTAAGTAGATAGATCTCTAAGATCAATTGGATCCCATCCAATTCCTAGATCCGATAGGTGGACATCCAAATCCGAAACATATATCCAATATATCATCCTAACATGTTTCCTCTGAATTAACTAAGCATTGGCTTTGGCTCAACAAGCTTAATGATTCCAGTTAAGCGCGACCACTGACAGTGGGAAAACTTCGTAATCCACATCGATGAACAGAAGTAACCTTGACTTTGGCGAACAAATCAAAGCCAATCTTGGATCTTGAGAGAGAACCACTCAATAAAAGGAAAATACCTAATATAAAAGTGAGGGTGTTTTCGTAAATTGGCAACCAAATTATTATCTTTGATCAGGTCTCATCATACACCCTTAAACATGCATTCTAAAAGCATAATAAGGCGCGATAAAATTAATAATGATATGCGGATGGATATATAATACAATTTATTCCTAGAATAAATCTCTATCTTTCTCTCTCCCGCTAGCACTTCACATTCTTCTACCCAATTACATAACACTATAAGAAACCTCATTTATATTGAGGGGAATTGGTGAGAAGAGAGATACAATGAGAAAGAAAGGTGATAGGCTGGACACGTAGGTCCAATTTCAAATAAATATTCTATTTACAACAATTTCTAAAATTACCCCTACCCATCTAAGATCCATCTGATATACATTATTCAATAAATACATCCAAGTATTCACACATAGCATGTTGTCAATCAATCTAATCCAATTAATTAATCTTCAATTAATGACCATCCAATGTTCATACAATGATTTGATTTGTGCGAGTTCTCGTTTAAGAATAAATACTCAAAGTAAGTATTCTTGAATTATATCAAACTATAATTTTAAATCCAATTTAATTGTATCCAATACTAATTCATGTTTAATTCCAAATTAAACAATTACACTTATAATGGTGTCTTTTTAGACTTGGATTCCAAATCCAATCCCATTTGGTCTCAAAGGCCCAATTAGCATCCAATGCCAATTCAATTAAGTCCAATGGGCTTTTAATTAATTCTTTAGGCATGGACTTTGACCATTATGTATCCAACCCATAATGCCTTGGCCCATTTAGGAATCACCTTATGCCAAAAATCAATTTTGGCCCATTAGACCCAATTAAATAATTAAAGGCACAAAATTCATAATTTGGACTTTATGGAAATGATTTAGGCCCAATTGGATCTAACCCAATTATCCACAACCATACTTGGCCCAACCAAGCCCATTAGCCTAAATACAACCAAATTAGATTAATATATTATTCCAAATATCACATTAATCCAATTAAAGTGTAATTAACACAGCTAATTAATTAATATAATATTTCCAAAACATTAATCAATCTAATTAACCATGTTATACATTCCAATTCATGTCCAACACAAATTGAAGCAAAATCAATCCATCCAACATGCTTACATCTCACAGCAATAGCAAGAAAATAACATTCAATTTTGATTTCAATCTAATTAAATCAACAATTAACATTTATTTCATGCTTATAACACATCCAAGTGACTAATTTCAAAAAATCACCATGAGTATATCTAGGGTTCATATTCGGCCAAGTGAAAGATTTGGGGAATTTTATCCAATCAATTTTCACAAATCCAACAATGCATAACTCTAAGTCATCATCATCTAACATCAACCAAACAATCAATTCTGAATTTACATGCTCTAAGCATAAAATCCCCAAATTAAAGTGTATAAACCAAAGAATTCAAATCAAGTTTAGCAAGGCTCTAGATACCATTGATAGTGTCCTAAATATGCCATAAGATCTCTAAACATGATTATTGTATGAATTATCAAGTGAAGTTGTGGAAAAAAACTTACATTGATGTGTTGAGAAATTTCCAAAATTTCCTTTGCAATGATGAAGCTCCAAGCTTTAATTTGTTGTCCCAACTCTTGGGTGAGTTCCCTATCACCTTAATCAATTCTCCAACTGCTAGCTTGATCAAATTTTGAAAAATAAAATTTTCACCTCCAAGGTATGAGAGAATCGGAAATGAGTAAGGAGAGAAGATAGATGAATAGTTCCTAGACTTGGTTGTTGTGTTGAGTAAGTAAATGCCACATTTAATATTACCAACAACTCACATCACATTTTGACAATTGATGTAAGTGAAGTGGGTCCCACCACTTTTAAATTCCAAATTTAAGTTGGCTTCTCCAACACACAACTAGTACTTGGGCTCGGATTCGTTTAATTCCAACTTAAACGAATTTATCGTTGTGACTTAATTAAATCTAATTTAGTTAAATAATTTTACCTCGTAAAATTATTACGATAGTCGCTTACGAATTAATTCCAAATTAATTCATTCGTTCGAATTAAAATCCAATTTTTATTTCGTATTGAAATCCAATTTCAATTAATATATCCGATATATTATTTTATCGATTAATTCTAAATTAATCGCATTCTCTCTTCCATACGAATTAATCCTAGATTAATTCTTGCCGCAATTAATACCAGATTAATTTTCTCCCTCATAATTAATCCCAGATTAATTCTATTCCAGTTAAAAGTCATTTGTGAATCTTTGGGAAGCGACCCAATAGATTCTTAGACATGTTGGTAGTAAATACGGTCATCGGACTATCCGAACACGTGCGTACCCGGTACCATGTTCTCACCGATTTACAAGACATGGTTGGCTTCTAGCAAAGCACCGTGCCTACCCAATTCTCCAGAAATATCCGTCAAGGAATATTATCTGTATCAGATGTAGTAATACAATGTAATACTTAATACGATCCAGTATCGAATGTCACATACTAGGCCTAGGGCTGACTCTATGTCTGCCCTATATGAAGCATATTTCGGATCTCGCGTAACTAGTTTCTGTAATCAAAAAGTCATGACCTAGTCATACTTTCCCGATAGCTGCAGCATTTAAGAGTACTAGTACCATATCATGTGTGACCATCATATCCATATTACTGAAGTGATACTCCCATCTTGACATCACATCCATCACACTACGATTCTCAGTAAACCCAATATAGGCGTACACGGAACCTGTTAAAGCTCCAGACGACCAATACTAAAGTAAACTGATTGTCACAAGTAATAGCAACATAAGTCTCAGGTTAAAGATCACATACACCTACCCAGATTCGAATTCCCATAAAGACATACTCATACTACCAATGGGATTCCGAGTAAGTATATCTATAGCGAAACTGTTCTCGGTCCAGCGGCAAACAAAACCTCTTATTACACTTGCATAAGTATCCAATACCTAAATATATGAGAACTATGCCGTTAAGCTTCTATAACGCGCAAAAGTGTAATACTAGTCTATTCCGCATTATCGATGTCCAGTCTCGATAATACTACGACTATGGATATTTAATGATTAAACCATTCATGGGTTAATATTGTCTCATATCTTATTAATCAGATTTAACCATATGGACTTTTATCATTATATATATATATCTAAATAATCTAATTACAATAATGATAAAATAGTAATTTCATTTGGTCACATAGTTAATTTGTACAAAAACACAATGTCTTCTACAAATAGTGATGTTATGGGTCATAATTGTCCAACAGCTGAGTGCTGTTTGTCAAGGTTAGGATAAGCTAAGGCTTTTAATGATCACTATATTAGGAGATAAGTCCTAATGCGGGTAAATGTAGATTACCTCTTCATAAATGATCACATATTTCAAGTAATAAGTAAGGCCGCTTCCATGGGATTTTTCAGGTGATTTCCTTAAAGTGCTTGATGAATCCATGACCGGTGTTCATGGCCTAAATGAACACAACCGTAGAATGAGAAATGGTCGAAGTAAAGCTGTGTGTTGGCAATTGTCTTGGTTTACTTCAATGGCAAAACAGTTCATGATTATGGGCCACTGGTTTGCCAAGTAAATCCGATTGTCATTCACTAGGAAATGTTCAAGGTGAAAGCTACCTATTTCGATGCAGCTTTAGTTCACGAACACTCTCTGAAGTGTCTGCATGAATATTTGAAGAATTATGGGGGATTGTTGTAAATTCTTCAAATATTGTTGGTTTAGATTGAGGAGGGACATGTCCCTTGGATGGTACCCTATATGGACATGTCCTCCAATGAGTATAACATGCTTCTAGGCTCTAAAGAATGCATGGGAGAGGTATAACCCTTTGGATGGTTGCACCCCAACCCAAAGGGTGCCCTTAGGGCACCCTTCTATGCCTTTATAAGGAGGCCTCCATGTTCATTCTCAATATGTGAAACAAAATCCGAAAATTGCAGTAGTAAGAAGTCTCATATTATTATTTTTTTGAGTGTGAGAGAGTTCCACCATATTCCAAGTTCAAACACTTATTAAGGAGTGCCATTTTAACAAGAAATATCCAAGGAATCCTGGGAGAACGTTAGTCACATTACATCCGTAGAGCAAAATAAAGACGAAGGCTAATAAGTTCTTAAGTACAGAGAGATCTTGACTTGGATCCGTTTTTAATTTTTTCAGGTTTTTCATTATATTTCAAGTTTTAGGGTTTTGCATAGTTTGGTTGGATTTTCTGGTTTTGATCTGTTTGGTTGCATATTAATTTTTTGTTTAATGACATTAATCCTCCAACATATCTCTCCAAATCAAATTTGGTCTCTTAAAGATTCTTTCCAAAATAAATTATGATGCTTAATCAAATTAGACACCATAATTACATGAAGACTTCCCTATTTAATCTTAATTAGAACTCTAATTAATTTTGGTGCTAGCCCACTAAATTAAAGCCCAAAAAATTAAATATTATTTTGGAATAATAATTAATTAACTATTAATTTATTAATTTAACTTACTTAATTTTAATTAATAATTAATTAAAATTACATTTAATCTATTTAATATAAATATCAAATATTTATTTAAATAATTTAATCAAATTTTATAATCAAATTAATATTTTCGAAATATCCCAAATATCCTAATCCAATTAAGAAACGTCAAAATAATCATTTATTAACTTTTAATAAACATCCTCGAATTTGTAACATAGACGATAACTATATTGTGTGACCGTCCTAAGTTCATTATCGAGTAGCAGTGGAATAATATTAACTCTTTAATATTTTATCTCTATGATATTCCACAGACCATGGGTGAATGAAGTTGGAAAACATATGAACTTGTTATAATACACTTCGAGCACATCATCTAATTCCTTATGATATTCATGTTTCTTATCGAGTCTGGGATCATGGTAAGGTCAAATCCTTATACTCGATATATCTTTAAACTTTATCTTGTAGATTTGATATCTCTAAGATATTGACTGCTTTGGCCACAGACTTATATCCACAGCTTTGAGTTTCCTTGAAACATCTCTTTTATTATCAAAGTTATCGGATCCCATCTTGAAGCATACGTGACTTCATACGTCATCCGCTCAAGGCCATCTAGCATTTATTCAAAGAACGTGGATAGTTGAATGAGGATATACTAGTGAACCAAGAGTATGATCGCACAAGTCATCATATGATCTCAGGTCAGAGGATATGATGACACTAATATATTATTATGAAGATCAATGACCTTAGATAATATTACCTTTGTGGTCGTGTTCGATATTTCATTCTACTAATGAAATATCTATTGTTTGTATCCTTATGATGTGAGACTCACCATCTATTCCATTAAAATCATATGTCAATCTAGGCGACATATAACAATATTAGTTAAGTGATGTATGATTGTCATGTATAACAATCATATTTTACTAGGAACTTAATTTGAGACATATCTAAATATCGTTTACTCTCATAATTACAAACATCTTTTGGATTCACGATATTCATTTGATATAATTGTTAGATAATTATTACCCAAAGCATCACTATTTGTAAAAGATATTGTGGTTTTTGTACAAATTAACTATATGACAATGGAAATTGCATTTTGTCATTTTGTGATTTGATTACTTGAATATATAAATGATAAAAGTCCTTATGATTAGTTCCGGATTATAAGATATGAGACAATATCAATCCACAAAGGTTTAATCATTAAATATCCCTAGTCGTAGTACTATTGAGACTTGACATCGATAATGCAGAATAGACTAGTATCGCACTTGTGCGTGTTATGGAAGTGTAATGGCATAGTTCTCATATATTTAAGTATTGGATACTTATGCAAATGTGATAGGAGGTTGTGTTTATCGATGGTACGGAAACAGCTCCCTCTGGATAGACCCCTCTGAATCTCATTGGTAGTATGACTATGTGTCTATGGGAATCCTATTCATGGTAGGTGTATTTGGTCTTAACCTAAGACTTGCATCGCTAGTACTTGCGACAATCAATACATTTTGGTTTTAGTCGTCCAGGACTTTAACAGGTTTTGCGTACACCTTTTCTGGGTTTATTGAGAATCGTAGTGTATTGGATGTGATGTCAAGACGGAAGTATCACTTCAGTCACATGGAGATGATGATCACACAGGGATATAGAACTGATACTCTAATGGGTTGCAACCATCGGGATAATATGACAGGTCATGATTATCCGATTAAAAAGACTAGTTGCTTGTGATCAGATATATGCTTCGTACGGGGCAGACACTATTCCAGCCACACGCCTTGCATGTGACATCCGATACTAGATCGAAATATGCAATACTACGCCTGATAAAGATTAAATATTCCTTAAAAGAATGATTCTGGAGAATTGAGAAGGCACGACGCTTTGCTAGAAGCCAACCATGTCTCGTAAATCGGTAAGAACGTGGTACGAGATACGCACGTGTTTGGATAGTCCAACGACCAAATTTACTACCAACATATCTAGGGATCTCATGGGTCGCTTCCCGAAGATTCACAGATGACGTATGACTCGAACAAAATTAATCTAGGATTAATTATGGTGAGAATTTATCTGGGATAAAATTCAATTAGAAGAGAGAGAACGATTAATCGGAATTAATCGATAAAATAATATATTCAATATATTAAATGAAATTAGATTTCGACGTGAAATTAAAATTGGATTTTAATTCAGGCAAATGAATTAATTTAGAATTAATTCACGAGTGACTTTAACGGTAATTTTGCTAGACACAATTATTTAATTAAATTTTATTTAATTAAGTCATAACGGAAAATTCGTTAATTCAGAATTAACAAACCCGAGCCCGGGATGTATTTACCGGCCCACTCCGATTTTGAATCAAGTGGAGCTCACATCAACTCACATCATTAGTCCATTAAGTGATGAAAGTCTTGTCACTTTTTGATGATTGACATCTAGTCATTTTTTGGGTGATGGGAGTAGTTGGGAACATTAAATGTAATTTTCCCTCCAAAACTTTGTTTTGCCTTTTAGTAAATGATATATCAAAATTGGTTATGTCTTTTCATAACATGTAATTATTTAAGAAACAAAGCAAGACAAAAACAAAAAACTCTCCCTTTTTCTTTCTATTTGGCCGAGAACTTCAAGAACAATAGGGAAATTTTTGTTGCAAAAATTTCCAAAGCTAGCACTTAAAGAATCATACAAGGTGATAGGGAAACCATCCTTTGAGTTTGGAATCTCAACTTTCAAGCTTGGAGCTTCAACATACAACTTCAAAGAGAAGATCTTGGAGCACTTCTCAAAAGGAAAAGTTTCATTCTATATACATCCATCCATCTGATCTTTGTAAATATATTTCCTCTATACTTTCTTTTTGTATTCACAATATTTCATGCTTTAAATGTTCTTGGGATGATCTTAGAGACCAAAAATAATATCTCAGGACATACACATAAAATATGGATGTAATAATGTATAGTTAACAAATGCATTTTATTAATAAATAATAAACTATATTATAAACATTATGTCTTAGACCATTACATCCATAACCGATTTTAGCACATATACTCTAACACAAACATCATAGCACCTTGCTACATCAATATTCCCCTAACAGATTGAAGAGTTGAAGCAACAGTTGGTCTTGAATGAATACGTGGTGTAACATAAGAGAGTCTCTTTAGAGCTATACAGAACTGACTGAAAAAGTATTTATGGGACTCGATACCGTCTTGTGACTACAGGTGTTATATATGGTGATGGAGAATTAATTTTCCTTACAAGACCAAAACCAACAATCTTGATTGTACCTTTTGAAACAATCAAGTTTTCTGGCTGAGTCTCGGTGAAAGTATCATCTGGTAGCATGTAATTGATGTTAGTGAACTAGACATGCAACGGGATCTCTAATCGTGATTCGTGTGTGAATAAAATCAAAAATAAGTTGCGAATGGCTTACATTGATCGGTTGAGTTCAAAACTTTCATGGATGTTGAAACTTCCAAGCTCATGGGTGAGTATCTTTATCACCTTCATTTGACTCCCTTTATGTGCTAGCAAGAACAAAAATGGCAGAATTTTTCTCTCCAAAGGAAGAAACAAATCGACCTAGAGAGAGGAAGCAATCGGCCAAATATTGACAAAATCATAGGCCATTTGGTCATGCTTCAAAAGAAGCCAAATACCTTTCTTTTTTCAATTCATTCAGAGGCCATTTACTTTTTATTTCTCAAAGAAAAAACAAATGTGCTTTTTGCCAATTCAAAGAGAGAAAACAAATGGCCACACGGCCAAAAGTTGAAAAGAGAGCAATATGACTTTTTTATTTTATTCGGCCAAGTTGGCCAAAAAGGGAAAAAACAGATCAATAGCCTCAGGGCCAAAGAGAGAGAGAGAAATAAAGAATTTCCAAAATTCATTTTTAATTAATTTAAACTTGGTAGGTATGATTATATCAAATCTAATTTAATTTATTGCCAACCACTTATATCAATTGTTGACAATTGATGTAAGTAATGGGTTCCACCCATTTTAATTCAAAATTTGGTTGGCTTACACAACATAATTTGGGCCCGTTTCGTTTAATCTGACTAAACGAATTTTTCGTTGCGACGTAATTAAATCTAATTTAATTAAATAATTATGCCTCGTAAAATTATTATTAAAGTCGCTTATGAATTAATTCCCAATTAATTTGTTCGCACGAATTAAAATCCAATTTAATTCCGCTTTGAAATCCGATTTCATTTAATATATCTAATATATTTTTTTAGCCCAAATAAATTAAATAGTAAAATCTAATTTAACTTTTAAATTTATTTTATCGATTAATTCCAAATTAATTGCATTCTCTCTCCTCGACGAATTTAATCCCAGATAAATTCTCGACGCAATTAATCTCATATTAATTCTTTCTCTAATAATTAATCCCAGATTAATTCTTACCGTAATTAATCCCATATTAATTTTCTTTCTTGATAATTAATCCCAGATTAATTCTCTCTCTCTCATAATTAATCTCAGATTAATATTGTTCGAGTCAAATATATTCGGTGAATCTTTGTGATGCGACCCAAGAGATCCCTGGATATGTTGACAGTAAATACAGTCACCGGACTATCCGAGCACGCGCGTACCCGGTACCACATTTTCACTGATTTACAAGACATGGTTGGCTTCTAGCAAAGCAGCGTGCCTACCCAATTCTTCAAAAATATTCTTCTATGGAATACGAGATCTTTTTCAGGCGTAGTATACGTAAGATTGCGTATAACGATCCAGTATCGGATGTCACATGCTAGGCCCGGGGCTGGAGTTGTGTCTACCCCGTACGAAGCATATATCGGAACACTAGCAACTAGTCTCTTTATGATCGGAAAGTCATGACCTAGTCATCCCGATGGCTATGGCATTATAGAGTACCAGTTCTGTATCCCTGCGTGATCTTCATCTCCATATGACTGAAGTGATACTTTCATCTTGACATCACATCCAATACACTACGATTCTCAGTATATCCAGAAGAGGCATGCATAGAACCTGTTAAGGCCTTGGACGACCAAAACCAAAGTATATTGATTGTCGCAAGTATTAGCGATGCAAGCCTGAGATTAAGACCAGATATATCTACCCTGATTCTGATTCTCATAGACACATAGTCATGCTACCAATTGGATTCCGAGGGGTCTATCCAGAGCGAAGCTGTTTCCATACCATCGGTAAACAGAACCTCCTATTACACTTACATGAGTATCCAATACCCAAATATATGAGAACTATGTTGTTATGCTTCCATAACACGCACAAGTGTAATACTAGTCTATTCTATATTATCAATGTCCATTCTCGATAATACTACATTTAGGGATATTTAATAATTAAACCTTTGTGGATTAATATTGTCTCATATCTTATTAATCTGAAATAATCATAAGGACTTTTATCATTGATATATCCGAGTAATCCAATTACAAATGATGAAAGAGCAATTTCCTTTGTCACATAGTTAATTTGTACAACACCATGTTATATACAAATAATGATGCTACGGGTCATAATTATCCAATAATCTCCCACTTGGCCTATAGCCAATCACTCAAGTGTCCAACACATGAACTATGCACGAGTCGATCAAACTTCAGCTGAGAAATAGCTTTCGTCAGCAGATTTGAAAGGTTATCATCTGATGCGATTTATTCAATCATCACATCGCCAAGATGTATGATCAAACGAATCATATGAATTATTCAAAGTACATACTTGGATCATTGATGAGACCGTGGTTCCTTAGCGTGTGTTGTAGCCTAGCTTAGCTGCTAACAGAACTACTCATAATCCAATAAGGATTATATAAATCCAAAATGCTTATTTTGCTGCCTTAGCTGCAGTAATGTTCCGCTCTTGTTGTTTATTCGGCAACAGTATCTTGCTTGGAAGATTTCTAGCTCATTGTTCCGTTGTTCAAACTATATACGTACCCTTATTGCGACTTACAGTCGTTTTCATCGATTTGGAAACTTACAGCGGTGAACCCAGCCACCTCAAGTTCTCATTTCCCTATATTCTCAGAAAGCATTCTTGGTTCGTCCAAGATACTCAAGGATGTTTTTAACATCAATCTAGTGACCATCACCTGGATTGGCCTTATAGCGTCTTCATATGCTCAAAATATATGAAACATCAGGTCACATACATTTCAAAAATGTGCGAGCTCTGAGAGGGTTGTCAGCAGCTTTCTAGATTTATCCCAGTAGATCTTTATTCCTAAAATAAAGGTTGTCTCTGCCAAGATTTTTATGGAGAATTTTTCATGAAAATCAAGCTTTCACCGATTTTAGCATGGGAATGTCATTGCTAAAAAGCAATACATCATCAATATTTAGGACAATGATTGTTAGTGTGCTCCCACTAACCTTCTTATATACACAAGAATCATCTTCATTTTGAATTAAATCATATACCATTATGATTACATCAAAACGCTGGTTCCAAGAACGTAATGCTTGTTTCAATCCATAAATGGATTAATTTAACTTGCAAACCTTATTTGCATGTTTTGGTACGACAAAACCATCATGATATTGCATACAAACATCCTCTAAAAGGTTTCCGTTAAGGAAAGCGATTTTTACATACAGTTACCATGTTTCATAAACGAAATATACAGCAATAGTAAGTATTATCCGAATAGATTTAATCGTAGCAACAGGTGAAAAAGTTTCGTCGTAATCGACACCATATCATTGAAGATACCTTTTCTATACAAGCCTAGTTGTGTACATTTATATTTTTCCATCTATGTATGTCTTCCTTGAAGACTTATTTAGTACCAAAAGGCACAATGCCTTCCGGTACATCAACCAGTATCCAAACTTGGTTGGTATACATGGAATCCATTTCGGACTTCATGGCACATTGCCATAAAACTGAGTCAATACCTTGTATAACTTTCTCATACGTAGTCAGTTAATTATCCTGAATAAGATTAACATCTACATGAGGTGAGATCAGAAACCCATACCTCCCAGGTTGTTTTCTGACTCTCTCCGATCTACGTGATTTTTTTGTATTAGAAAATTGTGGTACAGTTTCATCCCTGATGAACTTTTTGTGTTCCGTATGGGATCCGTGCTAGGAACAGTATTACTCTAATTTTCATCGAGTTTTACTTTCCTCCCACTTACTACTGCATATAGGAATTCCTTATAAGAAAATCGCATGGAGAGCAACAATTATATTATTCTCCTGTGAGTTGTATAATTACTATACTTTGGTTTCCCTAGGATAACCTATAAATAGGCACTAATCTATTTGGGTTCTAATTTGGTTCCATCCAAACGTTTAATGTGCCCAGCATTCCCAAATCTTCATGAATGAGAAACCTAAATTCTTTCCTGTCCATATTTAATATAGAGTTTGTCCAACAAACTTTGACGAAACCTTTATTCAAAATACATATTGCACTGTTCAATGCATATCCCTGGAAGGAAATTGGTAGCTCAGAGTGACTCATCATTAACCTTACCATGTCCAACAAAGTTCGGTTACTTTGTTCGGACACACCATCAAATTGAGGTGTCCTGTGAGAAGTTCATTGTGAAAGAATACCATACTCTTTCAAGTAATCTTGAAACTCATATGTTTAAGTTTTTTACACTGTGGTCCGACCGTAATGTTTTTAATACTTTCACTAATCTCTTTTATACTTTGTGTCGAAACTCTTTGAATTACTCAAATGTTTCTCACTTGTGTTTCAAAAGATACACATAACCGTAATGCGATGCCACATCCGTAAAGGTTACGAAATATTCATATCCACCTCTAGTCTGGCTAGATATGGGCCCACTTACCTCACTATGAATGAGGGATAATAGATCGGTGGCACTTGTACTTTTACTAAGTAAAATGTGTTTTAGGCACTTTTCCTAATAAAATAGATTCGTAGACATCATTTGAATTAGAATCTAATCCATCATAGTATCCACTCTTCAAAAGTGTGGATATACGAATCTTGTTAATGTGTCCCAGACAACAATGCCAATAATAAGTTTCATTAGAATTACTCAATTTGAGCTATTTATTTGTCATGTTATATATTTGAGATTCAATTATATTCGAAATATAAAGACCATTATTTACATCTAATATAGATATCTTGATATCATCTTTATAAGCAAAAACACCCGGTGTTTCGAAATATAAAGGTATAACCCGCAACGGGTTAAACTAGATATAGATATAATATTTATAGTCAAACTAGATACATTATAACAGTCTCCTAATTTAAGTACATGCCCAAATGGCAGTTCAAAAACTTAGGTTCCTACCACCAAAACAGCGACTCTCGTCATGTTTCCAACTTGTAGGTCGATCTCATCTAAAGCCAGTCTCCTTCTTATCAGCAGATCCCGCACATCAGTACATATATTCATGTACCACATCTAGTATCAAAAACCCAATTTTAAACCAGTAGTGAACATGTTTATAACAAATATTCTTGAAACCAGAGCCTTGTCCCGCCTTTACTTCCTTCACGTCTGCCTTGTCCATACGGCAGTCACACTTCTAGTGACCCTGTTTGCCACAGTTTAGGCAGACAACTTGGGATATGTCCTTTTAAGAAGCTCTGGCTGTGCATAACGGATTGAGCACTAAAGTTATCATCACAATGATTCTTCCTAAGCTCATGCTCTACCATTCGCTCAACTCCGGGCTCATGCTCGAGAGATTTCCTTATCAAATAGAATAACTTCTCAACTCCCAGAACTCTCCTGAAGTTATATTCCCAATCTGAAAATTAGAGCCGTTTAAATACATTTTCACCCAGGGTTATGTTCTAAACGCTAATCTTTCAGCAATCTTGATTACAATAGTCCAACTATCTGATCAACGATTTCGGGTATAATCGAATATAATGATTATTATAGTCTAACTATGTAATCAACTACAATTGATCGGTTACATTCAAATGTATTGATTATTATAGTCCAACTATATAAACAACCACAAATGAAGTAGTTTCAATACAGTACAACTGTTTGATTAATGCACAATTGAATATCAGTCCAACTAATATATTTATAAATAATTAATGACAAAAAATGAAATGAGCACGTATTAGCAAATATCTAAATGAAATTGCAAATTAATACTTGCCTCCCACTATTTTTCAGTGAGCCTCTAACCCTCTGTGGAGTACTCGGGAAACCTAGTTTCCTAGTGGGCTAGAATCCCGTTAAAAGATACACAACCTTGACTTTGGCCAACAAGTTGTATAAAATTTAACTAGGTAGATATCTAAGATTAATTGGAACTCATATAATTCCTAGATCCAGTAGGTTGACCTCCAAGTCCGAAACATATATCTAATATATGCCAATGTATCCAATATTTTTCCTAATATTTTTCCTCTGAATCAACTAAGCCTTGGTGTAGGCATTGCATTTTTGCATGTGAAACCGATGATGAGTCTCAGTTGGAGGCACTACCTTTTAAGTTGCGAAAGCCGCGAGAAACGGACATCGGAAGGGAAGAGTCAAGAATAGAATCATTGACGGATTAAGTTCACTAGTTTAGCTTCGAGTAACTCGTTTGATTTCTGTTTAAAAATTATTCCCGGCCCAAGACACTCACAAATCACCTAACCTCGACCCAAAACCCCCGCAAGCCCTTTGACCTTGACCTAAAACCCCCGCAAGCCCACACACCTAGCCCACACAAACCAACACACACCAAGCTAGGCCCACACGCCCCCAACCAAGGCCCACACGCCCATGGCCTCTAAAATACACCCAAATTAAATTAAATATTAATTAAATAGTGTAATTGAATTAAATAAAATAATTAAATCATTTACCAAATTAAAAGAGACATTAAATAAACATATACCTAAATTAAACAAATTAAATATGTTATACACCTAAATTAAAAAGATAATATACCTAATTAAAACCAATCTTAACCAATTAAAAATATTAGATGCCTAACTTAACAAATATCATGCCTAAATAATACAAATCAAATATTGTAACTTCCTAATTTGAATAAACCTTGTCCCCTCTCAATCTTGTGTATACCTTTCTTGGAAATCCTAAATTGAATGCAATATCCCTTACTTGTAAGACAAGGACAAACCCTAGCCCTCTCCTATATAAACATGCACTAACCAAAGCCATGCCCTTCCTCCACTCTCTCGAATACACGTCCAAGACATCAAGATATTCCCTCATTCACATGCGAATCACAAGACCTTAACCCTAGAAGATATCAACCTCTCGGCCAAGGTAAAATCTTCTCTTCATCTCTCATTCTCTTTGGCCGTGAACACAACCCCTAGCCTCCCTTCCATTGCCGAATTTCAATATCCATCACCATCACCAAATATAACATCTAAAACATCATCACAACTCACGCAAATCTCAACCAGAACAGAAGCAACATCAACGCATAAAAAAACAACCAGAACAGCGCCCTTACACATCCAAAATTGACTCGCAAAAACAGCAGCCATTTGCCCAAGTTTTGTCCATCAAACAGCCCCCAAAATACCCCAAACCAGTGAGCAAAAACTGTATATCTAACCCTAAAAAAATCACAAACAAACCTGCGCAAACAGTCTTTTAAAAACACCTAAAACAGTCCACTGAAACAGAAGAATAAGACCTGAAATAGTGAGCAGAAAACACGTCAAAAACAGCAGTAAAACGACGCCAAAACAGTGGGAAAAACAGTGGAACAGCGAGCCAAAACATGAAGCTAGTGAACCGGAAAAGTAAGGAGCTTTCATCCCTTCCGATCTCCGTGAAACGCAAGTCCGAGGACAACTAAAAAGGTTAGACCTGAGGTATTTTTTCACACTTATTTCTATTTAACTTCTGGTCATTTACTTTGATTACATTTTCTGTATTTGTGGCATTTGTTGTATATATGATGTTTGTTGTTGATTTTGGATGAAAAATATGTCGCCTCTCATGGTATATAGGATGGAAACCCGGACGTAAATTTCATAGCCGATTCCGAATGGACGGTAGTATGATCTGTACTCGGGCCACAACTCCACGTACCACTTGAGTAAACGGCATGTTCTTTTGTTTAATTTTGAGTTGTTTAATTATTCCGCCATTTAATTTTCTACACGTTATTTATTTATGTAATGATGAGAAAAGCGCATGGGCTTAGTAAGTGCGATGAAAGGTCCTCTAATTGAAGAGGTTAAAATCCCTTACCACGATGTTTCGTCGCGCCGAGTATTTTTGTGTTTACTTTTGTCTTTATTTATGCATATTATATGTTCATTGCGCATGGGCTTAGTAAGTCGGATTAAAGGCCCTCCGTTTCACGGGGATAAGATCCTTACCACGATGCTTCACCGCCGCGTCGAGTATTTTTGTGTTTACTTTTGTCTTTATTTATGCATATTATATGTTCATTGTGCATGGGCTTAGTAAGTCAGATTAAAGGCCCTCCGTTTCACGGGGATAAGATCCTTACCACGATGCTTCGCCGCGCTGAGTATTTTTGTGTTTACTTTTGTCTTTATTTATGCATATTATATGTTCATTGCGCATGGGCTTAGTAAGTCGGATTAAAGGCCCTCCGTTTCACGGGGATAAGATCCTTACCACGATGCTTCGCCGCGCCGGATGACGTATATTTGATTGGACGTGAGATGTGTTCAATCGGATATACAAAGTCCGATATCTTGTCTTTGTTATTATGTCTTTATTTTATGCATATTATATGTTCATTGCGCATGGGCTTAGTAAGTCGGATTAAAGGCCCTCCATTTCACGGGGATAAGATCCTTTACCACGATGCTTCACCGCGCTTCTTGTCATGTCACTGATTCTCTTGTACATCATTGCCTTATTCATGCATGTATTATGAAATTCCATATAGTTGCATCATCTACCATAGTCTTGGTTTAATGTATTACAATTTATGCATCCATGTTGTGAAGGCGTGTGGACATTATTTCTTGTGGTATATCGGATGGAAACCCAGACGTAAATTCCGTAGCCGATTCCGAATGGAAGGTAGTGCGGTCTGTACTTGGGATACAATTCCACGTACCACTTGGAAAAGTATTCACATGCATGTTTGTGCCCATATTAGTTATCATCTTTCGCATCACATATAACATGCTTAATCAGAATTTTGTAGTTTCCACATGTGCGCACTTGCATCTCTCTCATTCTTTGCGTTTTTCTTCTTCCAATCATGATTAATCACATCTTTGGCATTATATCATGGCATGTTCATCTTTAATGTAAAATTGCATCTTTGATTGGCATATTTAAATTCGTGTCTTCTTCATCTTTTCAAGTTATATGTTTGTATTAACTTCATTTATCATGCGGTTATTCTGACCATATTTTATATGCTTCTTTGCATAATGCGCCTATTACATTATTTGTTGTCATTTTGATTTCCTTTATATTACATGCAAATGTTACCATGACTGTTTGTGTTTATGTTTACATGAATGATTGAATTCTTATGACGTTATGTGCTTGTTGTTGCAAAGGCCTACCTTTAAGCATGTGAATTTGGCAATAAGATTTGATTTCATGTATGTTAGATGTAAACTTCACCTTTAAGCATGTGAATTTGGCAATAAGATTTGATTTCATGTATGTTAGATGTAAACTTTACTTTTAAGCATGTGAATTTAGGATTGTGGTGCACTTGGAAATATATGTCATAGGCTTGGTTGGATTATTGCATAAATCTTTACATTACAAGTGGCATAAGTAAGGGACCATTCCGAACCCAATGGTTTGAGGTCTTCCCTTGCGAGGGGTGAGTGCGGCCTTAAATCTTTGTCCTGGTTCACACCGGGTGGCGACTCCCTTATTCTCCGGTTTAGTCCCCGTGGCTATCCGTACTCCCAACTAGGCCCCGAGCCTAGAACAGCATGCGTCGCCCAGGCTCCACTGTGTGCCCACAGTTCTGGCGACTCCACTGGGGATAGAGAATCGGCCCCGAAATAATGCCTTGTAATGTATAGATTTATGCTTTGATTAACCGTGTCTACAAATGTGCGAAATGGGGGTTGTGATAAAAGACATTTTTTAGGCTTGTTAATGGTTTGGTGTCTTCCTTCATTCACTACCTTTCGGGGAAAAGCTGTGAAGGCACCTAAATGATCATTACCATTAGCCGTTGTGATGGACTAATTTGGAGGAATTGTTGCTTATTCCTGTCACCAAGCGATAAGAGCCTAAGAGGCTTGGGTACTTAAGAGAGCCTCGCTCCACCCTCCCTCTGGGGAATCTGCAACAAGGAATCCAAATGACAGTTAGTCACACACCATGACTTGTTGGCACGTACCGTAAGGTATAAAAAAGGTGCGCTTGCTTGGTCGCTCGAACCCTTGAGTGGGGAGACCTAGTTGTGGGCAATCCTTCGCCGGCAAGAGTCTTTGTCCATACTCCCACGAACCCATGCGTGGACCGGGTTATATAGCCTATAACAAATATTTCCTTGTGCTTTAGGACCATTATCATTTCGATGAATTGGACTCTTTGTCAAAAATCGAACTTGCTGGGCCATTTAAACTGGGGCAGGTTCGTATCTTATGACAATTAGGCCCAAGCTTCTGAAATGATGGTGGGCCACACGGTAGAATTTACTTATTTTATGTTTAGAATATCTTCCTTGTATGCTTAGTTTGGGAACATCGCTATTTGAATCCATCTGGATCTTTTGTCATGAGATATGGGCTTGTTGGGCCATTTAAACTGGGACAAGAACGTATCTTATGACGATTGGGCCAAAGGCTTCTAAATAGCAATGGGCCATTTTATGATTGTGTTCGGGATATTATCATTTGGATTTAGTTGGGCTCTTTGCCATAAGACATGAACTCGTTGGGCCATTTAAACTGGGACGGGTTCACTATTATGACAGTTAACCCAAAAGCTTCTAAAATGATAATGGGCCGATTTGTTTGAGAATTTTATTTGATTTAGTATGTTATATGCTTCTTATGCACCTCATGCATACATATACTTGTTAACACCCTCTGTGTCTTAAAAAGACACGATAGATACCGTTTGGGTTAGGAAGGAACCAGACTCACTAAGAGAACAGTTGGAACCATGAGTGAATCAGATAACGAAGTGTCCCGAATGGATCAGTTGGAAAACAGTCTCACAAAGATTACTGAACAGCTGCAAGCCTTGACTACTACTGTGGCTGGTATGGCTGTGCCCCGTGCTGGGGGAAATTCTGAAAATGTGAGGCGTGAGGAGCCTCCGATTGGGTCGGGGGATGATGTCCCCGCTTTTGATGACGGCATGGCAGAATATGCAACAGGTAAAGTGATTGGGTCTCCGGAAGAATTTCAGAAACTTCGGGATCAGGTTGAAACAGTTACCCGCAAGATGAGGGGTAAGTATGAAGAGTTGTTGGATTATGAGGCAATGACATTTGAAGAACAGTTGTCTGCTCAGTTCAAGATGCCGGACATGGCAAATTTTAACGGGAATGGGGATCCGAGGGTCCATCTCCGTCAGTATGTTTCAGTCATGAGTTCAGTGGGTTTGTCCAAGCGCCAGGCGCTAAAAATGTTTGGAATGTCACTTGAAGGGGCACCGGTAGTTTGGTATCACAGCCTTGAGAAGAAGGTTAGGGAAGATTGGAGGGAGTTGGCTGATGCTTTTCTGAAGCAATACGTCACGGACTTGGAGATTGATTTGTCACTCCGTGATTTGGAGAACACTAAGCAGAAGCCAGAGGAAAGCTTCAAGGAGTATGTAGACCGGTGGAGAAGTCAGTTGTTGAAAATGCAGACTAGGCCCTCTGAGAAGGACCAAATTAAGATGATTATCAAGGGCACCAAGCCCTCCATCTATGGGAAACTGAGGAGGATGACCTCCATGATTACAGACTTTCGGCAGTTGAGGGAAACTGTCATGGACATTGAAGAGGAAGAGGCGGAAAACAGGAAGTTTTATGGCCTAAGTAGGAGGCCTATTGGAGGGACATCGGGCACCAAACCTGTCTCTGCGGAGATTGCTGCCATCCGAAACCGGAGATTCTCCAACTTGGGGAGACCCTTGTCTAAGGTGTTGGAAAAATTAAAAAGACAAGGACTTCTGAAACCCTTGGAGGCCAAACCATTACCAATCCCCCACCATCACATTACAACCTAAACCTTTACTGTCACTTCCACCAACAGAAAGGCCATGACACTGATAATTGCACCCGACTCCGCCATGAAATCCAAGACCTGATAGATTCCAAGAAAATACCCGACCCAGAAACAGAACAGCCTGACACCCACAGAAACCCATTACCCAACTACCGTGCCGTACCACCACCAACCTATATGATCAATTCAGGCCTCCCAGAAGACCTTGTCCTAAAATCCTTTCACCCTCAAGCCTTTTGCCTGGGAATCTGGGATAGTAATAGTGAAGATGAGACTGAGCAAGGGAAGAACTTTTGGCTTGATTTCTCTAGTGGTGATGAGGAAGAAGTGAGGGGAATGACCCGCAGCGGCCGCTTTTACAATGATGTGGCAGAAAGGGGTAAGGAAGCCTTGACCGATGGTAGAGAAGTGGTGGAAAGTGCAGAAAATGCTGAGGGAGATACAGTGTTGAAGCAGTTGAAAAAGACCCGGGCTCAGGTTAGCATCTGGGAACTACTGTGTACATCTCAAGAGCATAGGCAGGCCATGGTTGAGGCCTTGAATAAAATTATGGTACCTGAGGATGCCAACCCCGCAATGCTTGTCGGGTCGGTACGAGGAGAAACTTTACAAAGGATCACTTTTTCAGAAGAGGAACTCCCGGCTGAGGGTAGAAATCACAACAGGCCTTTGTTTATCAGAGCTGAAGTGAAGGGTAAGAAGACTTCATGTGTAATGGTGGATGATGGTTCGGCCATCAATGTGTGCCCGTTGAAGATTTTGGCCAGGCTGGGCATAAAGGCAACAGACTTGGACCCTTCCAACATGACCATTAAAGCTTACGATGACAGTAAGCGCGGAGTGGAAGGTACTTTTATGGCTATGGTTAAAGTAGGCCCGGTTGAGGACGAAGTTGAGTTTACAGTGCTGGATATCCCAGCCACTTTTGCCTTATTGTTGGGAAGGCCCTGGTTCCATAAGCTTGGGGGTGTGCCCTCTACTCTGCACCAAATGATTAAGTTCCCGTATGGGGGAGAAATTGTTACCATCCGAGCTGAGGTAGATAATGCTGTGGCCGCTTTGGAAGTACCGCCTTTCACAAGGTTCCAAGTTCGGCAACTTTTGAGGAATGGGTGGATCCTAAGGTAGCTAGGATCATGGGAAAAATGAAGTATGAGCCGGGTGAGGGTTCAAAACTGCCAGATTTCAGAGGACAGACTACTCGGAAGGGTTTGGGGTACAAGTCTGATGAAGAAAAGCCGAAGGTCAGGAAGAAGGGCCTGAAACTGATGGATTGCTTTGTGAAGGCTTCAGGGTATCAAGGTGAGCCTGAGCCTGTGGAAGTTAATGGAATTGTGGTACCTGGGTTTGAGATCTTCCAGGACGTAATGGGAAAGAAGCCAATAATGGAAAAAGCTGCAAAGAATGAAGAAGAGAAGTGGGAAGAAGAACTAATGAAGTTAGAAAGTTTGACTCTTGAGGAAGAGAAGAAGCTCGGAAAGAACCCGGTTGTAGAGGAAGAAGTGTCTATGAGTGATGAAGACATTTACCTTCCTGATTTGTTTGAATGTACTTCCGCATTATCCAATAATAAAGACATCTCTTTTGCTTACTTGCCTGAGTCATTTTCTTTTACTCTGCACGAATCAAGTATATTTGATATCAGCTCGGCCAAAACAAATGCATTTAACCTTGGTACACCTGAGAATCCCAAGGAAATTCTGATTGCAAGTGAAGTTACCGCTGAAGAACGGGAGAAACTAGAAGAAGTATTGATCAGATATGCCAAAGTGTTTGCTTGGTCCTATGAGGACATGCCTGGGGTAGACAGAAGCATTGCCCAACACACAATTCCAACTTATCCGAATATGAGGCCAGTGAAACAGAAGCTTCGACGGATGAGACCAGAATGGGCTGAGAAAGTCAGAGAAGAAGTTAAGAAACAGATAGATGTGGGGTTCCTAGAAGTAGTGAAGTATCCCGAGTGGTTGGCCAACATTGTGCCAGTGCCGAAGAAAGATGGAAAAGTCAGAATGTGTGTGGATTACAGAGATCTCAACAAGGCTTGCCCGAAAGATGATTTTCCACTACCGCACATAGATGTTCTGGTTGATAGTGCGGCTTTATCTGCTATGTACTCATTTGCGGATGGGTTTTCAGGGTATAATCAAGTTCTTATGGCTGAAGAAGACAAGCACAAAACTGCCTTCGTCACAGAGTGGGGCACTTATTGTTACAAGGTAATGCCGTTTGGGCTTAAGAATGCAGGAGCTACTTATCAGCGGATGGCCACTACACTATTTCATGATTTGATGCACAATGATATTGAAGTGTATGTGGATGACATGATGGTGAAATCAGAGACAAGAATCGGGCATATAGAGGCACTTGAAAAGTTCCTTCAAAGAGTGATAAATACAACTTGCGGTTGAATCCTAAGAAGTGTGTGTTTGGAGTGACGTCAGGGAAATTACTGGGTCACACAGTGGGAATGGGTGGAATAGAGGTAGATTCTGAGAAAATCAAGGCAATTACTGAGATGCCAGCACCGAAGACAGAAAAAGAAGTCAGAGCATTCTTGGGAAAGATTCAGTACATCAGTCGATTCATTGCCAAGTTGACATCAGTGTGTGAGCCTATCTTCAAACTGTTGAGAAAAGATCAGCCTGTGAGATGGAATGAACAGTGTCAGACCGCCTTTGACAAAATCATGGAGTACTTGGTAAAACCTCCTGTATTGAAACCTCCGAGACCGGGCAAACCTTTAATATTGTATCTGACTATAGAATCAGAAGCACTGGGGGCGATGATGGTACAGGCAGATGAGACAAGGGTGGAACATGTAGTCTATTATTTGAGTAAGAAGATGCTCCTGTATGAGGCTCGTTATCAAGAGGTAGAGAAGATCTGTTTGGCAGTAGTATGGGCTTCCAGAAAGTTGCGGCATTACTTCCAGTCCTACAAAGATCATAAAGGGTGATTTGGTACTTAAGCAGTCGAGGCGGTCGACGACAGATCCCAGAGGAAAGTTCAGACCTAACTGGGAAGGACCCTACATTGTTCAGAAAGTCATGGGAAATGGAGTAGTGAAGCTGTCAGACCTTGAGGGAAATGAATTCACCGAACCAATCAACGTAGACAGATTGAAGCAGTACTTTGCCTGAAGGAGAGAAGACCAAGCAGTCACCACGGGAATTGGCAGAAGACCAAACCCAACGGAATAAGAAAATCATTCATGCATACACGTAACATTGCATTCTCTTCGTGATTTTTTGTGATGTGTTCGCAGGTTCGAAGAAAGGAGAAAGTAGCAGTTCGAGGGTGAGGCCCAAATCTACTTAGGGGCGAGGCCCCACATCATCATCAGTCTAAGGGCGAGGCCCATGTCAGCTTGGGGGCAAGGCCCATATCAGCTTGAGGGCGAGGCCCACATCGTCAGCAGTTCGGGATACGTCCTAGGGTTGACGTACCCCTGCTGTCAGTTGTAGTTCCGGGACGTGTCCCAGGGTCGAGGGCCCACTACATCATCTGTTAGAGGGCGAGGCCCTCATTTCCAGCGGTATCGGGATGCGTCCCAAGGTCGAGGTGCCCTCGTTGTTGGTTACAGTAATTGGGATGCGTCCCAGGATCGAGGTCCACTGCATCATCAGATCGGCGGAGCAGCAGGCAAGTCAGGTGGCAGTTGGCGAGCCAGGTAAGTGAAAATGCATTGCATAACTTTGATAGGATTGTTCAAAGTCACACACTGCACAAATCCCATCAAAGTGGGGGCGACTGTAGGCATTGCATTTTTGCATGTGAAACCCGATGAAGAGTCTCAGTTGGAGGCACTACCTTTTAAGTTGCGAAAGCCGCGGGAAACGGACATCGGAAGGGAATAGTCAAGAATCGACTCATTGACGGATTAAGTTCACTAGTTTAGCTTCGAGTAACTCATTTGATTTCTGTTTAAAAATTATTCCCGGCCCAAGACACTCACAAATCACCTAACCTCAGCCCAAAACCTCCGCAAGCCCTTTGACCTTGACCTAAAACCCCCGCAAGCCCACACACCTAGCCCACACAAACCAACACACACCAAGCTAGGCCCACACGCCCCCAACCAAGGCCCACACGCCCATGGCCTCTAAAATACACCCAAATTAAATTAAATATTAATTAAATAATGTAATTGAATTAAATAAAATAATTAAATCATTTACCAAATTAAAAGAGACATTAAATAAACATATACCTAAATTAAACAAATTAAATATGTTATACACCTAAATTAAAAAGATAATATACCTAATTAAAACCAATCTTAACCAATTAAAAAAATAGATGCCTAACTTAACAAATATCATGCCTAAATAATACAAATCAAATATTGTAACTTCCTAATTTGAATAAACCTTGTCCCCCCTCAATATTGTGTATACCTTTCTTGGAAATCCTAAATTGAATGCAAGATCCCTAACTTGTAAGACAATGACAAACCCTAGCCCTCTTCTATATAAACATGCACTAACCAAAGTCATGCCCTTCCTCCACTCTCTCGAATACACATCCAAGACATCAAGATATTCCCTCATTCACACGCAAATCACAAGACCTTAACCCTAGAAGATATCAACCTCTCGGCCAAGTCAAAATCTTCTCTTCATCTCTCATTCTCTTTGGCCGTGAACACAACCCCTAGCCTCCCCTCCATTGCCAAATTTCAATATCCATCACCATCACCAAAATAACATCTAAAACATCATCACAACTCACGCAAATCTCAACCAGAACAGAAGCAACATCAACGCATAAAAAAACAACCAGAACAGCGCCCTTACACATCCAACAGCCCCCAAAATACCCCAAACCAGTGAGCAAAAACTGTATATCTAACCCTTAAAAATCACAAACAAACCTGCGTAAACAGTCTTTTAAAAACACCCAAAACAATCCACTAAAACAGAAGAATAAGACCTGAAATAGTGAGCAGAAAACACGTCAAAAACAGCAGTAAAACGACGCCAAAACAGTGGGAAAAACAGTGGAACAGCGAGCCAAAATGTGAAGCTAGTGAACCGGAAAAGTAAGGAGCTTTCATCCATTCCGATCTCCGCGAAATGCAAGTCCGAGGACAACTAAAAAGGTTAGACCTTAGGGTATTTTTCACACTTATTTCTATTTAATTTCTGGTCATTTACTTTGATTATGTTTTCTGTATTTGTGGCATTTGTTGTATATATGATGTTTGTTGTGGATTTTGGATGAAAAATGTGTCGCATCTCGTGGTATATAGGATGGAAACCCGGACGTAAATTTCATAGCCGATTCCGAATGGACGGTAGTATGATCTGTACTCGGGCCACAACTCCACGTACCACTTGAGTAAACGGCATGTTCTTTTGTTTAATTTTGAGTTGTTTAATTATTCCGCCATTTAATTTTCTGCACGTTATTTATTTATGTAATGATGAGAAAAGCGCATGGGCTTAGTAAGTGCGATGAAAGGTCCTCTAATTGAAGAGGTTAAAATCCCTTACCACGATGCTTCGCCGCGCCGAGTATTTTTTTGTTTACTTTTGTCGTTATTTATGCATATTATATGTTCATTGTGCATGGGCTTAGTAAGTCGGATTAAAGGCCCTTCGTTTCACGGGGATAAGATACTTACCACGATGCTTCGCCGCGCCGAGTATTTTTGTGGTTACTTTTGTCTTTATTTATGCATATTATATGTTCATTGCGCATGGGCTTAGTAAGTCGGATTAAAGGCCCTCCGTTTCACGGGGATAAGATCCTTACCACGATGCTTCGCCGCGCCAAGTATTTTTGTGTTTACTTTTGTCTTTATTTATGCATATTATATGTTCATTGCGCATGGGCTTAGTAAGTCGGATTAAAGGCCCTCCGTTTCACGGGGATAAGATCGATACAACGATGCTTCGCCGCGCCGGATGATGTATATTCGATTGGACTTGAGATGTGTTCAATCGGATATACAAAGTCCGATATTTTGTCTTTGTTATTATGCCTTTATTTTATGCATATTATATGTTCATTGCGCATGGGATTAGTAAGTCGGATTAAAGGCCCTCCGTTTCACGGGGATAAGATCCTTTACCACGATGCTTCGCCGTGCTTCTTGTCATGTCACTGATTCTCTTGTACATCATTGCCTTATTCATGCATGTATTATGAAATTCCATATAGTTGCATCATCTACCTTAGTCTTGGTTTAATGTATTACAATTTATGCACCCATGTTGTGAAGGCGTGTGGACATTATTTCTTGTGGTATATCGGATGGAAACCCAGACGTAAATTCCGTAGCCGATTCCGAATGGACGGTAGTGCGGTCTGTACTTGGGATACAATTCCACGTACCACTTGGAAAAGTATTCACATGCATGTTTGTGCCCATATTAGTTATCATCTTTCGCATCACATATAACATGCTTAATCAGAATTTTGTAGTTTCCACATGTGCGCACTTGCATCTCTCTCATTCTTTGCGTTTTTCTTCTTCCAATCATGATTAATCACACTCTTTGGCATTATATCATGGCATGTTCATCTTTAATGTAAAATTGCATCTTTGATTGGCATATTTAAATTCGTGTCTTTCTTCATCTTTTCAAGTTATATGTTTGTATTAACTTCATTTATCATGCGGTTATTCTGACCATATTTTATATGCTTCTTTGCATAATGCGCCTATTACATTATTTGTTGTCATTTTGATTTCCTTTATATTACATGCAAATGTTACCATGACTGTTTGTGTTTATGTTTACATGAATGATTGAATTCTTATGACGTTATGTGCTTGTTGTTGCAAAGGCCTACCTTTAAGCATCTGAATTTGGCAATAAGATTTGATTTCATGTATGTTAGATGTAAACTTCACCTTTAAGCATGTGAATTTGGCAATAAGATTTGATTTCATGTATGTTAGATGTAAACTTTACTTTTAAGCATGTGAATTTAGGATTGTGGTGCACTTGGAAATATATGTCATAGGCTTGGTTGGATTATTGCATAAATCTTTACATTACAAGTGGCATAAGTAAGGGACCATTCCGAACCCAATGGTTTGAGGTCTTCCCTTGCGAGGGGTGAGTGCGGCCTTAAATCTTTGTCCCGGTTCACACCGGGTGGCGACTCCCTTATTCTCCGGTTTAGTTCCCCGCGGACTATTCCGTACTCCCAACTAGGCCCCCGAGCCTAGAACAGCATGCGTCGCCCAGGCTCCACTGTGTGCCCACACTTGGCTTTGGCTCAACAAGCTTAATGAAACCAGTTAAGCGTGACCCATTGACAGTAGGAAAGCTTCGTAATCGAGGTCGATAAACAAGAAGTGACATTGACTTTGGCCAACAAATCACAACTTGTCCAAGATGTAAGATATGGAAAAAAGCTTCCGTGATTCAAACACATCCGCGATGGACAAAGGTCTTGACTTTGGCCAACAAACCAATGCCAATCTTGGATCTTGAGAGAGAATCACTCAATGGAATGAAAAACGCTTAATATAAAATGAGGGTTTTGTCGCGATTTGGCAACTAATTTATTGTCTTTAATTAGGTCTCATCATACACCTTTAAACATGTATTCTAAAATCATAATAAGGCGCGAAATAAATTAATATGATATCATACACCTTTAAACATGTATTCTAAAATCATAATAAGGCGCGAAATAAATTAATAATGATATGCGGATGGATATATAACAAACTTTGCTCCTAGAACAAATCTCTCTCTTTCTTCGCTCCCGCTAGCACTATTCTTACTTCTACCCAATTACACAATACTTCTAAAGAAACCTCATTTACATTGAGGGGAATTGGTGAGAAGAGAAATAAAATGAGATAAGGAGATAATAGGCTGGACACGCAGGTCCAATTTAATAAATTCTAAATTTATTACAATAATTTCCAAAATTGCCCTCACCCTTCTAATATCCATCCGATCTATATTATTCATACAATACATCCAAGTATTCACACAAAGCATGTTATCCAATTAATCTAATCCAATTAATTAATCTTTGAATTAATGACCATCCAATGTTCAAACAACGATTTGATTTAAACGAGTCCAACTCGTTTAAGAATAAATACTCAAAGTAAGTATTCTTGAATTATATCGAATTATAATTTTAAATCCAATTTAAATTATATGTAATACTAATTTATATTTAATTCCAAATTAAATAATTACACTGATTTATGTGCCTTAAAGACTTGGATTCCAAATCCAATCTTAATGGGTCTCAAAGGCTCAAATAGTATCCAATACTATTCAATTAAAGTCCAATGGGCTTTTAATTAATTCTATAGGCTTGGGCTTTTGGCCAAAATGGATTTAATTCATAATGCCTAGGCCCAATAGGAGTCACCCTATGCCATAGAATCAATTTTGACCCATTAGGCCTAATTAAATTATTAAAGGCCCAATAGTCATATTTTGGACTTTATGGAAATGGTTTAGGCCCAAATATAATCCAAGACTAAAATTTGGCCCAACCAAGCCCATTAGCCCAATTACAACAAATTAAATTAATATATCATTCCAAATTACACATTAATTCAATTGAAGTGTAATTAACACAATTAATTAATTAATCTAGTATTTCCAAAACACTAATTAATCTAATAAATCATGCTTAAAATCTAATTCATGTCCAACACAAATTAAAGCACAATCAATCCATTGTTGGGTTTCTAGGTTAGTCCCAAGATCATATTAAGCATAGAAATGAATGAATACAACTAAGAAGTATGGTGGAATCATACTTACAAATATTGCCTTTAGGATGTGAAGAACACAAAAACTTTATCTCATTTTGAGTAGATTCGACCAAGCCTTGTTTTGTTGATGATGTTGAACAAGCTCCAAGCTTTTAAGGATTCCAAGCTCTAAGATTAGCTTCCCTAACACCTTGTGTGATTCTTGTTTGTGCTAGCAAAAGATGAAAGAAAATCAAGCTTCCTTCCTCCTTAGGAGCTCACGGCATTGTGTGAAAAAGAAAGAGAGTGTGTATTTTGTTTTTCAACTTGTTTTTCTAAAAAAACAATAATGAAAAACCAATACAAAAATTTGGTATATCCTTTACCAAAATTCAAAGCCAATTTTGGCTCCAAAATGGCATTAAATGCCCACACCTAACTCCATCATGAATAGTGACTAAATGTCACTCACCAAAAAGGTGACAAGACACTATCACTAAAGTGACAAGTGATGTGACTCGCGATGTGACTTGTGGGCCCCACTCGATTCAAAATGCGGGTGGGCCCGCAAACACTTTCGGGCTCGGTTTCACTAATTTCGAATTAACAAACTTCCGTCGCGACGTAATTAAATAATTATGCCTAGCGAAATTACTATTCACGTCGCTAACGAATTAATTCTAAATTAACTCGTTTGCCCGAATTAAAATCCAATTTTAATTCCGCGTCGAAATCTAATTTCGTTTAATATATCGAATATATTATTTTGTCGATTAATTCCAAATTAATCTTTCTCTTCTAAAAATAGCATTTTATCCCAGATAAAATCTCTCCTTAATTAATCCCAGATTAATTAAGTTCGAATCATACGTCATCGGTGAATCTTCGGGAAGTGACCCAAGAGATCCCTGGATATGTTGGCAGTAAATCCGGTCGTCGGACTATCCGAACACGTACGTACCTCGTACTACACTTTTACCGATTTACAAGACAAGGTTGGCTTCTAGCAAAGCGACATGCCTACCTAATTCTCCAAAAATATTCTTAATGGAATATACGATATATATCAGGCGTTGTATACCGTAGTATTGTGTATTGCGATCCAGTATCTGATGTTCACGTGCAATGCTTGGGGCTGGAATAGTGTCTGCCTCGTACGAAGCACATATCGGATATCAAGCAACAAGTCTCTTTGAATCGGATAATCCTGACCTTGTCATATTATCCCGATGGTTGCAACACAATAGAGAACCAGTTCTGAATCCTTGCGTGATCATCATCCTCATATGACTGAAATGATACTTCTGTCTTGACATCACACCCAATACACTACGATTCTCAATAAACCCAGAAGAGACGTACACAGAACCTGTTAAAGTCCTGGACGACCAAAACCAAAGCGTATCGATTGTCATAAGTACTAGCGATGTAAGTCTCAGGTTAAGACCAAATACACCTACCCTGAAGCGGACTCTCATAGACACATAGACATACTACCAATGGGATTCTGTGGGGTCTATCCAGAGCGAAGCTGTTTTCCGTATCATCGGTAAAACACGACTCCTATCACACTTGCATAAGTATCTAATACTTAAATATATGATAACTATGCCGTTATGCCCTCACAACGCGCATAAGTGCAATACTAGTCTATTCCGTATTATCGATGTCCAGTCTCGATAATACTACGACTATGGATGTTTAATGATTAAACCTTTATGGATTGATATTGTCTCATATCATCTCAATCCGGAACTAATCATAAGGACTTCTACCATTTATATATCAAAATAAATAGATAACAAAACGGTAAAAGGCAATTTCATTATTACATAGTTAATTTTGTACAAAAAAAAAACACAATGTCTTTTACAAACAGTGACGCTATGGGTCATAACTGTCCAACAATCTCCCACTTGGCCTATAGCCAGTCACTCAAGCATCTAATACCTGAACTATGAACATGTCGCTCAAACTTTTACTGAGGAATAGCTTTCATCAGCGGATCTGCAATGTTGTCATCTGATGCGACCTTCTCAACCTTCACATCGCCACGATGTATGATCTCACGTATCAGATGGAAACGTCGAAGAACATGATTGGACCTTTGATGAGACTGAGGTTCCTTAGCCTGTGCTATAGCCCCGTTATTGTCACAATATAATGGAACGGGCTCAGCTGCTAACGGACCTACTTATAATCCAATTAGGAATTTTTGGATCCAAACTGCCTCTTTTATTGTTTCAGCTGCAACAGTATACTCCGCTTCTGTTGTTGAATCGGCAACAGTCTCTTGCTTGGAAGATTTCCAGCTCACTGCCCTTTATACAAACAAAATATGTACCCAGATTGAGACTTACAGTCGTCTTTGTCGGTTTAGAAACTTGCATCGGTATATCCAATTACCTCAAGTTCTCCATCTCCATAGATTAAGAAAGCATCCTCAGTTCGTCTAATATACTTAAGGATATTCTTAATCGACATCCAATGACCTTCACCTGGATCGACCTGATAGCGACTACACATGCTCAAAGCATAGGAGACATCAGGTCGCGTACATATCATGGCATACATGATCGATCCGACTACCGAGGCGAACGGTATCCGACTCATGTTGTCTCTCTCATCTTGAGTTTTAAGACACATGTCCTTAGATAGATAGACGCCATGTGACACTGGCAACAGTCCCCTCTTGGACTGATCCATGTTGAATCTCTTCAACACTTTGTCAATGTACGTACTCTGGGAGAGTCCAAGCAGCTTTTTAGATCTATCCCGGTAGATCTTTATTCCCATAATAAGGCTGCTTCTCCCAGATTTTTCATGGAGAATTTCAATGAAAGCCAAGCTTTCATCGACGTTAACATGGAAATGTCATTGCCAATAAGAAATACATCGTCAATATAAAGGACAATAAAAGTCAGTGCTCTCCTACTAACCTTCTTATATACACAATGATCATCCTCATTTTGAATGAAATCATATTCTTTTATGATCTCATCAAAACGTTGGTTCCAAGACCTCGATGCTTGCTTCAATCCATAAATGGATCGATTTAACTTACAAACCTTGTTTGCAAGTCTAGGCACGATAAAACCGTCAGGCAGTTGCATGTAAACATCCTCCAAAAGGTTTCCGTTAAGGAAATCGGTTTTAACGTCCATCTGCTATATCTCATAATCGAAATATGCAGCAATAGCAAGCATTATCTGAATGGATTTAATCATGGCAACGGGTGAGAAAGTTTCGTAGTAATCGACACCATGTCATTGACGATACCCCTTTGCTACAAGCCTAGCTTTGTACGTTTGTATGTTGTCATCCATGTCGGTCTTCTTCTTGAAGACTCATTTACATCCAATAGGCTTTACGCCTTCTGGTGTATCAACCAGTGTCCAAACTTGGTTGGTGTACATGGAATCCATTTCGGACTTCATGGCTTTTTGCCATAAAACGGAATCGATATCTTGTATCGCTTCCTCATACGTAGCCGGTTCGTTATCGTCAATAAGATTAATATCTACATGAGGTGAGATCAGAAACCCATACCTCTCAGGTTGTTTCCTGACTCTCTCCGACCTATGCGGTCCTTGTGTAATAGAAGATTGTGGTATAGTCTCATCCCGGATGGACTGTTCTTGTTTCGTTGAGGATTCTATGCCAGTAACAGTATCACTCCGACTTTCATCGAGTTCTACTTTCCTCCCACTAACCACTGCATTTAGGAATTCCTTCTCAAGGAAAACCACATGTAGAGCAACAAATATTTTGTTCTCTCGTGGGTGATAAAAGTAATATCCTTTGGTTTCCCTAGGATATCCTACGAATAGGCATTTATCCGATTTGGGCTCAAATTTGGTACCTTCCAAACGTTTGACGTATGCCCAGCATCCCCAAATCTTCATGAATGAGAAACTCGGTTTCTTTCCTGTCCATATCTCATATGGATTCTGTTGAACAGACTTTGACGGAACCTTATTCAAAATAAGAATTGCATTGTGTAATGCACATCCCCAGAAGGAAATAGGTAGCTTTATGTGACTCATCATAGACCTTACCATGTCCAACAAAGTTCGGTTTCTCCGTTCGGACACACCGTTTACGGTGTTCCAGGAGGAGTCCACTATGAAAGAATACCATATTCTTTTAAGTAATCTAGAAACTCATTGCTCAAGTATTCACCACCACGGTCTGGTCGTAATGTCTTTATACTTTTGCCGGTCTGTTTTTCAATTTCGTGTCGAAACTCTTTGAATTTCTCAAAAATTTTCGACTTGTGTCTCATAAGGTACACATAACCATAACGTGATGCATCATCCATAAAGGTTACAAAGTATTCATATCACCTCTAGCCTGGCTAGACATAGGCCCACATACGTCACTATGAACGAGGGCTAACAGTTCGGTGGCGCTTATACCTTTACCGCTAAAAGGTGATTTAGGCATTTTGCCTAATAAGCAAGATTGGCAGACGTCATATGAATTAGGATCAAATCCGTCCAAGTACCCACTCTTCGAAAGTGTGGATATGTGAGTCTTGTTTATGTTCCCAGACGACAGTGCCACATATAAGTTTCATCTTTATTACTCATTTTAAGTCTTTTGTTTGTTATATTATATGTTTGAGATTGATTTATATTCAAAATATAAAGACCATTATTTGCAACAGCAGTGCAAATTTCTACATTTTTTTTATACACAAAACACCCAGTGTTCCTGAATACAAAAGTATACCCACATTGGGCTAACATAGATACAGAAATAATATTCCTAGTCAAACTAGGTACATAATAACAGTCAGATAGTTCAAGTACATGCCCCGATGGCAGTTCTAAAACAAGAGTGCCAACGGCCAAAACGGCGACTATTGCCCCATTTCCAACGCATAGTTCAATCTCCCCTGAGGCCAGTCTCCTGCTAATCCGCAGATCCTGCACATCAGTACATATGTGAGTACCACAACCAAAATCAAAAATCTAATTTTTAAAACTAGAAGTAGTCATGTTTATTTCAATAACAAACATACCTGAAGTCGGTGCCTTGCCCGCTTTAATCTCCTTCTGGAGTGCCTTATACTCGCGGCAGTCATGTTCTTGCCGCACTGGAAGCATACATCCTGAGATTTATCCTTAGGCTTCACATAAGCCTTTGACAATTTGGCATTGCCCTTTTCTTTTATGTTTCTTCTTCTTCACACCTCTAGTCGCCTTGGGCCCAGCCCTCGGTGTCTGAGATGTCGAAGTAAAGTGCGCCTCGCACTTATTGCCCTTGAGAAGCTCCTTCTCAGCTTCCTTCAGAATTGACAACAACTCTCCAAGAATATCATCTTGGTTCATCAGGTTATAGTTTATGATGAACCCTCTCCAAGTGTCAGGGAGAGACTATAAGATCAAATCTACGGTAGTTTCAGCCTTTAAGACTATCCCCATCTGAGTCAGCTCGTCAATGTCAGCTATCATCTATGCCACATGGGACTCAACAGACATGCCTTCTGACATACGTGCACGGAAGAGCTTCTTCTACAACTCATATCTCTGTGATCTACGGTTAGATCGGTGATGATCGTGCAACCTCGCTAACATGTTATACGGATCCAAATCCCTGTTCTGTCGACGGAAATGTTGAGTCATAGCAGCAAGCATAATAGACTGAGCATAGAGTTATCATCGCTGTGAGTCTTCCAAAGCTCTAGCTCAAGTAACTAATCAGGTTTGGGTTTAGGCCCAAGAGGTGTCTGTATAGTAGATAGCAGCCTCTCGGCTCTAAGGATTATCCTCAGATTCATTTCCCAATCGAAAATGTTCGTGCCCTTGAAGACATTTTCGCCCATGATAATGTCTCCGACATTTCCATTTCCCGTCATCTTGATTACGATAGTCCAACTATCTAATCAATGATATTTGGGTAAAGTCAACTGTTACAAGAAAAATAACATTATATTAGTCCAACTAATAAAATACTTTTGATAAAATAATTTGAAAGCGCGTAAAGCTAAGTATCTGAATGAAATTGCAAATTTAATACTAGCCTCCCACTATTTTCGGCGAGCCTCTAACCCTCTGTCGAGTATTCGGGAAACCCAGTTTTCTAGTGGGCTAGGATCCCATTAAAAAATACACAACTTTGACTTTGGCCAACAAGATGTATGATATTTAACTAAGTAGATCTCGAAGATCAATTGGATCTCATCCAATTCCTAGATCCGGTAGGTTGACATCCAACTCCGAAATATATATACAATATATATGCCAATATATCCAATATATTTGCCTAACCTTTTTCCTCTGAATCAACTAACCTTGGCTTTGGCATAACAAGCTTAATGATTCCAATTAAGCGGAACCCATTGACATGGAAAGCTTCGTAATCAATGTCGATGGACAAGAAGTGATCTTGACAACAAATCACAACTTGGACAAGACACTGATGTGGAACAAAGCCTTCATGATTCAAACACATCCGCCATTGACAAAGGTCTTGACTTTGGCCAACAAACCAATGCCAACTTTGGATCTTGAGTAACAATCACTCAATGGAAGAAAAAACGCTTAATATGTTTTGAGGGTTTTTCGCGTAATTGGCAACCAATTAATTATCTTTGTTAGGTCTCATCAAATACCCTTAAGCATGCATTCTAAAAGCATAATAAGGCACGAAAAATAAATTAATAACGATATGTGGATGGATATTTAACAGATTGTTCCTAGACCAAATCACTCTCTTTCTTCTCCCCAACTAGCACTATTCTACTTCTACCCAATTACATAATACAATAATAGAAACCTCATTACATTGAGGGGAATTAGGTGAGAAGATAATACAAAGAAATAATGAGAGATAAGGCTGGACACGCAGGTCCAATTTAATAAATTCCAAATTTACAATAATTTCCAAAATTGTCATTTCCCTCTATTATCCATCCGATATACGATATTCATTCAACACATCCATGTATTCATTCAAGCATGTTATTCAATCAATCTAATAAAATTAATTAATCTTTGAATATTAGTGATAATCCAATGTTCAAATAATGATTTGATTTGTGCGAGTCCAACTCGTTTGAGAATAAGTACTTAAAGTACGAATTCTTGAATTATATCGAACTACTCGTTAATCTAATTTAATTCGCATTCAATACTAATTCATTCATTTAATTCCAAATAAATAACTACACTTTTTAATGCGCTTTAACGACTTAGATTCCAAATATAATCTTAATGGGTCTCAAAGCCCAATTAACATCCAATGTTATTTAATTAAAGTCCAATGGGCTTTCAATTGATTTCATAAGGCATGGACTTTGGTCATTATGGGTCAAACCCAAATACCAAGGCCCAAGTTAAGGAATCACCCTTATATGCCAAGAAACCAATTTAGGCCCATTAGGCCCAATTAAAGTTTTAAAGCCCATTTGTCATATTTGGACTTAATGGAATGATTTAGGCCCAATATGGATCCAATCCAATTGGCCTAAATCAACTTGGCCCAACCAAGCCCATTATGCCCAAATACAACAATTTCAAGCCCAATTCTAAATCAAGCTCAATTAATCAAATTTCAATATTCCAAATTTCTTAATTCAATTAATTAAAGTGTTAAGCCATTATTAATTTTTTAAATCAATATTTCCAAAATACTAATCTAACCATTAATCATACTTTAATTTGTTCCATTCATGTCCAACATTTTGAAACAAAAATCAAGTCATTACATGCTTCATCACTCACGGCATTAAAGGGATTTTGGTGTCTGATTTCGTTTTCAATCCAATCAAATTACAAATCAACATTTCCAATTGTTCCAAGTCATCCAATGTTCAAGGAAACAAAAAATACCATGAGTCTAGGGTATATCACACATTGGCCAAGCCATGTTGTTGGGGAAAAATTCATCCAATTCATTTTTCTCAAAATTGATCATTAACAACTTCAAGTCATCCATACACAAGCATGCTCAAACAAGTAATTTAGTCAAAACATGCTCAAAATCAATTTGATCAAATTTTACCCTAAGTTCATTTCATGCTCAAAATGGCTCATTGATACCATTGTTGGGTTTCTAGGTTAGTCCCAAGATCATATTAAGCATAGAAATGAATGAATACAACTAAGAAGTATAACGGAATCATACTTACAAAGATCGGCTTTAGGATGTGAAGAACACAAAAACTTTATCTCCTTTTGAGTAGATTCGGCCAAGCCTTGTTTTGTTGATGATGTTGAACAAGCTCCAAGCTTTTAAGGATTCCAAGCTCTAAGATTAGCTTCCCTAACACCTTGTGTGATTCTTGTTTGTGCTAGCAAAAGATGAAAGAAAATCAAGCTTCATTCCTCCTTAGGAGCTCACGACATTGTGTGAAAAAAAGAAAGATGGTGTATTTTGTTTTTCAACTTGTTTTTCTAAAAAACAAGTTGAAAAACCAATACAAAAATTGGTATATCCTTTACCAAAATTCAAAGCCAATTTTGGCTCCAAAATGGCATTAAATGCCCAGACCTAACTCCATCATGAATAGTGACTGCATGTCACTCACAAAAAGATGACAAGACATTTATCACTAAAGTGACAAGTGATGTAACTCGTGATGTGACTTGTGGGCCCCACTCGATTCAAAATGCGAGTGGGCCAGCAAACACTTCCGGGCTCGGTTTCGCTAATTCCGAATTAATGAACTTCCATCGCGACGTAATTAAATAATTATGCCTAACGAAATTACTATTCACGTCGCTAACGAATTAATTCTAAATTAACTCGTTTGCCCGAATTAAAATCCAATTTTAATTCCGCGTCGAAATCTAATTTCTTTAATATATCGAATATATTATTTTGTCGATTAATTCCAAATTAATCTTTCTCTCTCTTCAAATAGTATTTTATCCCAAATAAAATCTCTCCGCAATTAATCCCAGGTTAATTAAGTTCGCATCATACGTCATCGGTGAATCTTCGGGAAGCGACCCAAGAGATCCCTGGATATGTTGGCAGTAAATCCGGTCGTCGGACTATCCGAACATGTATGTACCTCGTACTGCGCTTTTACCAATTTATAATACAAGGTTGGCTTCTAGCAAAGCGTCATGCCTACCCAATTCTCCAGAAATATTCTTAATGGAATATACGATCTATATCAGACGTAGTATACCGTAGTATTGTGTATTACGATCCAGTATCTGATGTTCACGTGCAAGGCCTGGGGCTGGAATAGTTGTTGGTGATTATCTAGGTCCCAAGATCATTAAACAAGCATGAAAAAGTGATGAATACATCTCAAAGGAGTTGCGGAATACTCACATCGATCGGTTGAGACGATTGAAGACGAACAAAACAATTTTTTCCCTTCAAATTCGGCCAAGGCAGTGAGCAGTCCACTGCTTGCATTTTTCAGATTTTGAGCTGAGATTTGAAGCTCCAAGCTTCGTCTAACGATTCCCGGCTCGTGGGTGGGTTTCCCTAACACCTTCGTATGTCTTCTAGGAGTGTGCTAGCACTTGGATCTTGCCACAAGACCCTCAAATATCCTCCTTCATTCACGCCATTTTCAGGCAGTCCACAGCCCCTTGGGCGTGAGCTTTTGAGAAGAAAAGGAGAGGGAGAGATAGTTGGAGAGAGAGAGAGTTGTCTAGGGTTTTTCAAAATTCATCTAATGAATAATAATAATCAATTAAAAGTGTAGAGAGATTTTGCTTTTAACTTTTGGTGAAACCATTTCACTTTTACCCTAAACTAGGTAGGTGTGGGTAAATGGTTTTCCAAAAGCAAACAAGGTAGTTGGGTGGTAGGTACACTTACCACACATGGGCCCCACATATTTGAATTCAAAATTCAAATATCTCTACGAACATTTACCGCGGCTCGGTTTCGTTTAATCCGATTAAACGAACTTCCGTCGTTAAATAATTAAATCTAATTTAATTAAATATCGATGCCTCGTAAATATATTACGAACGTCGTTTACGAATTAATTCTAAATTAATTCGTTCGTTCGCATTAAAGTCCGACTTTAATTTCGTAATGAAATCCAATTCATATTAATATATCCGATATATTAATTTTAGCCCATTGGAATAAATTAAATAGAAAAATCAAATTTAACTATTAAATTCATTTTACCGATTAATTCCAAATTAATCGCGTTCTCTCTCTTTAGACGATATTTTATCCCAGATAAAATATCTCCGTAATTAATCCCAGATTAATTTTCTCTCTCTTCTAATTAATCCCAGATTAATATATAATGCGAGTCATACGTCATCGGTGTATCATTGGGAAGCGACCCATGAGATCTCCGGATATGTTGGCAGTAAACTCGGTCGTCGGACTATCCGAACACGTAAGTACCAAGTATTACGTTTTACCGATTTACAAGACAAGGTTGGCCTCTAGCAAAGCGCCATGCCTACCCAATTCTCCGAAAATATCCTTACAGGAATATGTGATCTATATCAGGCATAGTATACGTAGTAATGCGTATTTCGATCCAGTATCTAAAGATCACGTGCTAGGCCTGGGGCTGGATATGTGTCTGCCCCGTACGAAGCACATGTCGGATGTCTGGTAACTAGTCTCTATAATCGGATATACATGACCGAGTCATAATATCCCGATAGCCGCGCAGCATATAAGAGCACTAATATCATATCCTACGTGACCATCTTCTCCATATGACTGGAGTGACACTTCCGTCTTGACATCACACCCAATACACTACGATTCTCAATATACCCAGCATCGGCGTACACAGAACCTGTTAAAGCCCTGGACGACCTCAACTAAAGTACATTGATTGTCGCAAGTATTAGCGGTGCAAGTCTCAGGTTAAGACCAAATACACCTACCCTGATTGCAGACTCCCATAGACACAAGGTCATGCTACCAATGGGATTCTGCGGTGGTCTAATCCAGAGCGAAGCTGTTTCCCGTACCATCGGTGAAACACAACCTCCTATTACACTTGCCTGAGTATCCTATACCCAGATATACGAGAACTATGCCGTTATGTCTCACATAACACGCACAAGTGTAATACTAGTCTTTTACGCATCTATCGATGTCCAATCTCGACAATGCTCCGACTAGGGATATTTAATGATTTATCTTTCGTTGATTGATACTGTCTCATATCATTCTCAATCTAGGAACAAATCATAAGGACCTCCCATCATTTATATATCTAAGGTGATCTAATCACAAATGATAGGAGTGCAATCTCCTTTGTACATAGTTAATTTGTACAGCAACACTATGATCTGTACAAATAGTGACGCTATGGGTCATAACTGTCCAACAATCTCCCACTTGGCCTTTAGCCAGTCACTCGAGTGCCTAACACCCGAACTATGTACGGTTGGCTCAAATTGCTGAGAAAAGCTTTCGTCAGCGGATTTGCACAATTATCGTCTGATGCGATTTATACGATCATCACATCGCCACGATATGTGATCCGAACGAATCAGATGAATAGTCGAAGTATGTATCTGGATCGTTGATGAGACCATTAATTCTTTAGCCTGTGCTGAAGCCCAGCTCAGCCGCTAACAGAACCATATCTAATCCAATTAGATTTATTTATTGACCCAGATGGCTTCTATTGCTGCCTCAACTGCAGCAATAATCTGCATTTGTTATTTATTCGGTAACAGTATCTTGCTTGGAAGATTTCCAGCTCACTGTACCGTTATTCAAACTGTATAGTACCGTTTACGACTTTTAGTCGTTTTATCGGTTTGGAAACTTGCAGTAGTGATCCCAGTCACTTCAAGTTCTCCTTCTCCACAGATTAAGACAGCATCCTTAGATCTATAAGATTCTAACGGATGTTCTTAACATCAATCAAGTGACTATCACTTGGATTGGCCCTGATTGTGAATCCATATGCTCAAAGCGTATGAGACACTAGGTCGCGTACATTTTAATGTACAATTTCCCAGAGAGTTTTAACAACTTAAATCTATCCTAGTAGATCTTTATTCCTAGAATAAAGGTTGTTTCTCCCGAGAATTTTCTCTTGAAAGCCAAGCTTTCACCGATTATTATATGGGAATATCATTTCCAAGAAATGAATAGATATTACATTATCATTATTATTTTAAGGACAGCCACTGTCTGTGCGCTCCCACTAACCCTTTCATATACACAAGAATCATTCTGTTTTGAATCAAATCATTGATTATCATGATTACATCAAAACAATAGTTCCAAGAACTTTATGCTTGCTTCAACCCAAACATGGATCGAACAACACGCAAACCTAGTTTGCTGGTTTTGGTACGACAAAATCGTCAGGATGTTATAAACATCCTCCAAAAGGTTTCCTTTTAAGGAAAGCGATTTTGACCTTTAACTGACACATTTCATAAATGAAACGTGCAGCTACAGCAAGCATTATCCAAATGGATTTACCGTGGCAACAGGTAAAAGGTTGAACCGTAATCAACACAATGTTGATAACGATACCTTTCCGCTACAAGCCTAGCTCTGTACGTTGGTATGTTGCCTTCCATGTATGTCTTCCTTGAAGACTTATACAGTACCTATAGGCACAATGCCTTATGGTACATCAACTAGTATTTTAACATAGTTGTTTTACATGGAATCCATTTCGGACTCATGGCACTTTGCCATAATAGGGAGTCGATACCTTGTATCACTTCCTCATACGTAGTTGGGTCTTCCTCAATAAGATTGATATCTTTATGAGGTGAGATCAGAAACCCATACCCTAGGTTGTTTTCTGATTCTCTCCGATCTACGCGGTTCTTGTGTATACGAAGATTAATGGTATATGTTCATCCTTGATGAACAGTTTGTGTTCCATTAAGGACTTCATGCCTTGAACTGTATTACTACTATCCGATTCATCGAGTTTTACTGTCCTCCCACTTACCACTGCATATCGGTATTCCTCTAAGGAAGACCGCATGGTGAGCAACAATTACAATTGTTCTCTAGTGAGTTGTATAAGTACTATACTTATGGTTTTCTCTAGGATAACCTACATTTGGCACTTATCCGATTTAGGTTTTAGTTTGGTATCATCCAAACATATGCCCAGCATACCCAAATCTACAGGAATGCGAAACCTAGTTTCTTCCCCTTGATATCCAATATGAATTCTGTCATATTGATTTTCATGGAACCTTATTCTAAATAAGTTTTGCACTGTTAATGCATATCCGTTGAAGGAAATGGTAGCTCAGAGCGACTCATGATAAACCTTATCATGTCCAACAAAATTCGGTTTCTCCGTACGAACACACCGTCAAACTGACGTGTCTCGGGAGGAGTCCTCATTTGAAAGAATACTATACTCTTTCAAGTATATGTGAAACTTATTGCTTAAGTATTTTCCATTTCGGTCTTACCGTGACGGTTTAATACTTTAGCCGATCTGTTTGTCTACTTCGTGTCGAAACTTTAAAAGTTTCTGATTTGTGTTCTTCAAAAGTAACACATAACCATAACGTGATGCCACACCCTTTAAGGTCACGAAATATTCATATCCACATCTAGCCTAGCTAGATATGGGCCCACTAACTTCACTATGAATAGGGCTTACAGATCGATGGCATTTATCACTATTACCAAGTAAATAGTATTTTAGGTACTTTACCTAGGAACTAGATTCGTAGACTTTATTTGAATAATCAAATCAGTCCTAGTACCCACTCTTCAAAAGTGTGGACATACGAGTCTTGTTTATTGTGTCCTAGACAACAATGCCACATTTAAGTTTCATCTGATCAGATCAGTATGAGCTATTAGTTTGTCATATTATATGTTCGAGATTTCATTTATATTCAAAATATAAATACTGTTGTTCACATCTAATGTGTTTATCTCAATGTCATCTTTATATAATGAAACACTTTAGTGTTCTAGAATATAAAGGTTTATCCACAATGGATTAAACACTGATATAGAGATGATGTTACTAGTCTAACTAGTTACATTATAACAGTTTCCTAATTTAAGTACATACCCGAAGGTAGTTCCTAAATTTAGGTATCTATGGTCGAAACAGCGACTTTCGTCCCGTTTCCGATTCGCAGATTAACCTCAGCTTGAAGTCAGTATCCTGCTCACAGCAGATTCTGAACATCAATACATATATTTTATGTACCACACTAAGTATTTAAAATCCAATTTCAATACTAGTAGTGAACATAATAATGACGAATATATTTAAAGTCAGAGCCTTGCTCTTTCTTTAATTCCTTCATGTCTGCCATATCCAAACGGCAGTCATTTTGGGATATGTTCTTTATCTTCCCAGAAGATTATAATGATCTTGCCTTTACCTTTTTCAATATTTCAGAAGCCTTCGGCCAAGCCTTGGGTTTCTAGAATATCGAAGTAAGGTGCGCCTTGCGCTATTAGCCTAATTGTAAAGTTTGACTTTATCTCCTTGAGAATAGTCATTAACTCTCCAAGAGTTATTAATTACAATTTTAATACTTCATTAATCTTAACATAGATTTATGACATGTATGGTGGATTAAGCACTTTAAGTTATCATCACATAAATCTTCCAAAGATTATGCTCTACTATTTGCTTAATTCTAGGCTTAGGCTTAACAAGTTATTTTATCAAATAAAGTAACTTATTATTTATTTCCAGGACTATCCTGAAATTATTCCCATTTGAAAATTAAACCATTTAAACATTTTAATCCAAGATTATGTTTTAAATGTCCAATCTTTCAATATATCTTGATTTTAATAGTCCAACTATTTAATCAATAATTAAGGTACTAATTATAATGATTACAATAGTCTAACTATTTAATCAACTATAATTCAATAGTTTAAAATCAATTATATTGATTACTATAATCCAATTATAAAATCAACTACAATTGAATAGTTTGAATATATAGTCCAACTATTTAATAAAACAACAATTTAAATATTAGTCTAACTGATATTTAAATCATAACGACGAGTGATATTTGATTGAGCGCGTATGGCAGGTAATTGAACGAGTATTGCAAATTCAATTCTTGCCTCCCACTATTTTTTCGGCGAGCCTCTAACCCTCTGTCGAGTACTCTGGAAACCGCGTTTCCTAGTGGGCTAGGATCCCGTTAAATATTACACAATCTTGACTTTGGCCAACAAATTGTATGATAATTAACTAGGTAGATCCCTAAGATCAATTGGATCCAATCCAATTCCTAGATCCAGTAGGCGGATATCCAAATCCTTAACATATATCTTATAAATGCCAATACATCCAATGTATTGCCTAACCTTTTTCCTCTGAATCAACTAAGCCTTGGCTTTGGCACAACAAGCTTAATGATCCCAGTCAAGCACGACCCATTGACCATGGAAAGCTTCGTAATCAATGTCGATGGACAAGAAATGGTCTTGACTTTGGCCAACAGAACAAAACTCTCGTGATTCAAACACATCTTCGACGGACAAAGGGCTTGACTTTGGCCAACAACCCAATGCCAATCTCGGATCTTGAGTAAGAATCACTCAATGGAAGGAAAAACGCATGATATTTGATGAGGGTTTTTCGCGTGCAAATTGGCTACCAATTTATTATCTTTGTTAAGGTCTCATCATCATACACCCTTAAACATGCATTCTAAATACATAATAAAGCGCATATGAAAATAAACAATAATGATATACGGATGGATACTTAACACATTGATCCTAGATCAAATCTCTCTTTTATCTCTCTCATAACTAGCACTTGTATTACTTCTACCCGTTACACTACACTTCTAAAGAAACCTCATATATATAGAGGGGAATAGATGAGAAGAGAATACAAATAGAAAAGAGGTGTTAAGGCTGGACACGCAGGTCCAATTTAATAAATCGAATTTATTACAACAATTTCCAAAATTGCCCCACCCGACTAATATCCATCCGATATACACTATTCATTCATCACAACCAAGTATTCACACAAGCATGTTATCAATCAATCTAATCAAATTAATTAATCTGATAATTAGTGATCATCCAATGTTCAAACAACGATTTGATTTTGATCGAGTCAAACTCGTTTTGCGAATAAGTACTCAAAGTACGAATTCTTGAATTAAATTAAACTACGTCATTAAATCCAATTTAATATGCATTCAATTCTAATTCATTATTTAATTCCAAATTAAATATTACACTTTAATAATAAACCTTTTACGACTTAAATTCCAAATTAATCGCAACGCGTCTCAAAGACCGATTAACGTCCAACGTCAATTCAATTAAAGTCCAATGGGCTTTTAATTGATTTCTTAAGGCGTGGACTTTTGGTCAACTCGGGTCAAACCGAATAACCAAAATCCAATCCGGGATTTACCCCATTAGCCCATAAATCAATCTTGGCCCATTAGGCCCAATTAAACTTTAAAGGTTCATTAAATCGCATTTGGGCTTTATGGAAGTGGTTTTGGGCCCAATTGGATCCAATCCAATTTGCCTAAACCTAACTTTGTACAACAAAGCCCAACAAGCCCAATGACAACTTTAAAAGCCAAAATCCAATTTCAAGGCCCAATTAATTAAATACAAAAATCCAATTTCACATTCAATTAACCTAAAGTGTATTACATGATTAATTACCCAAATTAACATTTCTAAAACATTAATTTACAATTAATCATGCACAATTTCATTATCACATGCCCACACATTTAATGAAAAATCAAACCCATTTTCATGCTTCAAAGTCTTGGCAATTTGGGGATTTTATGTCCGATTCAAATTCAATCCAATCAATTACACAATCGACATTAAATCATATACCCAAATGATTTCCAATTCATCTAATGAACAAAAAATCAAAATTCCAAGACAATTGGGCTTATCAAATTCGGCCAACATAAGAAAATTGGGGAAAAATGATCCAATCACATTTTCATGAAATTGATCCAATCAATCTTCAATTCAACTATATTTAAGCATACTTAATCATCCAATTTCATAAAATCATGCTCAAATTGAAAATACCCAATTTATCATTTTAGGCCAACTTTAATATTTGGGGAAAAATGTTTCTAACATTAATTCATGAAATTGATCTAATCAATATTCAATTAAACATGTATTAAGCATACTTAAACATCCAATTTATTCAAATCATGCTCAAATACAAAATACCCAAATTTTAAGCCCTAAACTTTCATGCTTGAACCTAGGCTCTTGATGCCATTGTTGGTGATTATCTAGGTCCCAAGATCATTAAACAAGCATGATAAAGTGATGAATACATCTCAAAGGAGTTGCGGAATACTCACATCGATCGGTTGAGACGATTGAAGACGAACAAAACAATTTTTTCCCTTCAAATTCGGCCAAGGCAGTGAGCAGTCCACTGCTTGCATTTTTCAGATTTTGAGCTGAGATTTGAAGCTCCAAGCTTCGTCTAACGATTCCCGGCTCGTGGGTGGGTTTCCCTAACACCTTCGTATGTCTTCTAGGAGTGTGCTAGCACTTGGATCTTGCCACAAGACCCTCAAATATCCTCCCTCATTCACGCCATTTTCAGGCAGTCCACAGCCCCTTGGGCGTGAGCTTTTGAGAAGAAAAAGGAGAGGGAGAGATAGTTGGAGAGAGAGAGAGTTGTCTAGGGTTTTTCAAAATTCATCTAATGAATAATAATAATCAATTACCAAAGTGTAGAGAGATATTTTGCTTTTAACTTTTGGTGAAACCATTTCACTTTTACCCTAAACTAGGTAGGTGTGGGTAAATGGTTTTCCAAAAAGCAAACAAGGTAGTTGGGTGGTAGGTACACTTACCACACATGGGCCCCACATATTTGAATTCAAAATTCAAATATCTCTACGAACATTTACCGCGGCTCGGTTTCGTTTAATCCGATTAAACGAACTTCCGTCGTTAAATAATTAAATCTAATTTAATTAAATATCGATGCCTCGTAAATATATTACGAACGTCGTTTACGAATTAATTCTAAATTAATTCGTTCGTTCGCATTAAAGTCCGACTTTAATTTCGTAATGAAATCCAATTCATATTAATATATCCGATATATTAATTTCAGCCCATTGGAATAAATTAAATAGAAAATCAAATTTAACTATTAAATTCATTTTACCGATTAATTCCAAATTAATCGCGTTCTCTCTCTTTATACGATATTTTATCCCAGATAAAATATCTCCGTAATTAATCCCAGATTAATTTTCTCTCTCTTCTAATTAATCCCAGATTAATATATAATGCGAGTCATACGTCATCGGTGTATCATTGAAAGCGACCCATGAGATCTCCGGATATGTTGGCAGTAAACTCGGTCGTCAGACTATCTGAACACGTAAGTACCAAGTATTACGTTTTACCGATTTACAAGACAAGGTTGGCCTCTAGCAAAGCGCCATGCCTACGATTTGACATCACACCAACAATACACTACGATTCTCAATATACCCAGCATCGGCGTACACAGAACTGTTAAAGCCTGGACGACCTCAACTAAAGTACATTGATTGTCGCAAGTCTTAGCGGTGCAAGTCTCAGGTTAAGACCAAATACACCTACCCTGATTGCAGACTCCCATAGACACAAGGTCATGCTACCAATGGGATTCTGCGGTGGTCTAATCCAGAGCGAAGCTGTTTCCCGTACCATCGTGGTGAAACACAACCTCCTATTACACTTGCCTGAGTATCATATACCCAGATATACGAGAACTATGCCGTTATGTCTCACATAACACGCACAAGTGTAATACTAGTCTTTTACGCATCTATCGATGTCCAATCTCGACAATGCTCCGACTAGGGATATTTAATGATTTATCTTTCGTTGATTGATACTGTCTCATATCATTCTCAATCTAGGAACAAATCATAAGGACCTCCCATCATTTATATATCTAAGGTGATCTAATCACAAATGATAGGAGTGCAATCTCCTTTGTACATAGTTAATTTGTACAGCAACACTATGATCTGTACAAATAGTGACGCTATGGGTCATAACTGTCCAACAATAGTGTCTGCCCCGTTCGAAGCACATATCAGATATCAAGCAACTAGTCTCTTTGAATCGGATAATCCTGACCTTATCATATTATCTCGATGGTTGCAACACAATAGAGAACCAGTTCCGAATCCCTGCATGATCATCATCTCCATATGGCTGAAGTGATACTTCTGTCTTGCCATCACACCCAATACACTACGATTCTCAATAAACCCAGAATAGGCATACACAGAACCTGTTAAAGTCCTGGTGACCAAAACCAAAGCGTATCGATTGTCGCAAGTACTAGCGATGCAAGTCTCAGGTTAAGACCAAATACACCTATCCTGAAGTGGACTCCCATAGACACATAGACATACTACCAATGAGATTCCGCGGGGTCTATCCAGAGCGAAGCTGTTTTCCGTACCATCGGTAAAACACGTCCACCTATCGCACCTGTATAAGTATCCAATACTTAAATATATGAGAACTATGTCGTTATGCCCTCACAACGCACACAAGTGCAATACTAGTCTATTCTGTATTATCGATGTCCAGTCTCGATAATACTACGACTAGGGATGTTTAATGATTAAACCTTTATGGATTGATATTGTCTCATGTCATCTCAATCCGGAACTAATCATAAGGACTTCTACAATTCATATATCAAAATAAATAGATTACAAATCGGTAAAAGGCAATTTCATTATTACATAGTTAATTTGTACAAAAAAAAAAAAACACAATGTCTTTTACAAACAGTGACGCTATGGGTCATAACTGTCCAACATCTATTCCAACATGCTAATTCAAAAAATTAACCATGAGCTTCCTAGGGTAATTTTCGGCGAAGCATGGATTTTGGGGATTTTTTATCTAATCAATTTATCACAAATCCAATGGTATACAAATCCAAGTCAACATCGTATAAACTCAACCAAACAATCAATTTAGGAAAAATCAAGCTCTAAGCATAAAATCCCAAATTAAAATCATGAACCCTATACATTAAATCAAGCTTAGATATCGCTCTGATACCATTGTTAGTGTCCTAGACATGTCACGGGATCTCTAAGTGTGATTCATATGTTACTTACATTGAAATCCGATTTCATTTAATATATCCAATATATTATTTTAGCCCAAATAAATTAAATAGTAAAATCCAATTTAACTATTAAATTTATTTTGCCGATTAATTCCAAATCAATCGCATTCTCTCTCCTCGACGAATTTAATCCCAGATAAATTCTCGACGCAATTAATCCCAAATTAATTCTTTCTCTAATAATTAATCCCAGATTAATTCTTACCGTAATTAATCCCAGATTAATTTTCTCTGTTGATAATTAATCCCACATTAATTCTCTCTCTCTCAAAATTAATCCCAGATTAATATTGATCTAGTTAAATATCATCAGTGAATCTTTGGGATGCAATCCAAGAGATCCCTGGATATGTTGGTAGTAAATACGGCCACTGGACTATCCGAATACGTACGTACCTGGTACCACGTTTTCACCGATTTACAAGACATGATTGGCTTCTAACAAAGCACCGTGCCTACCCAATTCTTCAAAAATATTCTTCTATGGAATACGGGATCTTTGTCAGGCGTAGTATACGTAGTATTGCGTATAACGATCCAGTATCAGATGTCACATGCTAGGTCTGGGGCTGGAGTTGTGTCTACCCAGTACGAAGCATATATCGGATCACTTGCAACTAGTCTCTTTATGATCGGAAAGTCGTGACCTAGTCATACTTTCCTGATAGCTATAGCAGTATAAAGTACCAGTTATGTATCCTTACGTGATCATCATCTTCATATGACTGAAGTGATACTTCCATCTTGACATCACATCCAATACACTACGATTCTCAGTATACCCAGAAGAGGCGTGCATAGAACCTGTTAAAGCCCCGGACGACCAAAACTAAAGTATACTGATTGTCGCAAGTATTAGCGATGCAAGTCTCAGGTTAAGATCAAATACACCTACCCTGATTCGGATTCCTATAGACACATAGTCATACTACCAATGGGATTCCGAGGGGTTTATCCAGAGCGAAGCTGTTTTAGTACAATCGGTAAACAGAACCTCATATTACACTTGCATAAGTATCCAATACCCAAATATATGAGAACTATGTCGTTATGTTTCCATAACACGCACAAGTGTAATATTAGTCTATTCCGTATTATCGATGTCTAGTCTCGATAATACTACGACTAGAGATAGTTAATGATTAAACCTTTGTGGATTAATACTATCTCATATCTTATTAATCCGAAACTAATCATAAGGACTTTTATCATTTATATATCCGAGTAATCCAATTACAAATGATAAAAGAGCAATTTCTTTTGTCACATAGTTAATTTGTACAACAACACCATGTTCTGTACAAATAATGATGCTATGGGTCATAATTATCCAACAATTGAGTCTTAGCAAAACTCAGAGAAGTCAAGTTTTCTCATTTTCATATTTGACCAAAATCATATGGAAACTAAACGATGACAATATAGAGACAAAATCACTGTAAAAAAGATGTAATTTTACTTGTTTTTTTACGTCATTTTGATGGTGATTTTATTTTCGTTTTATTTTGATTTAGTTGTCTTAACAATTTTCAAATAGTTTAGAAGAACTCATGTTCAAAGTAATAATATCAGATGCACCTCCAAACCATAAAGCATATAATGTGTTTGTTTCTCTTGATGACTTGATTAAAATATAATCCTATATTTACTCAACATAATTTAACAAAATTTCACTAGTGGAAGTGGCCTAACCAAAACACCGAAATTAGTTTGGAAACTCAAATAGTTTCAAATATAGACAAAACTAGGGGTATTCACGGGTCGGGTCGGGTTTTTTGAAATTATGTTAGACCCGATCGGGTCGGGTCAAGGGAAAATCGGGTCGCGGGTCCGATCGGGTACGGAGAAATGGAACCCGATCGGGTTCGGGTCGGGTCAGGTCGTCGGGCCATTTTAAAAAAAAATAATTTTTTAAATGAATTAATTATTTTGAAATATTAATATTAGTTATTTTATGTCCCAAAAAATCATATATATAAAGTTTTAATACAAAAAAAGTAATAAACAAATGAAATAATAGTAAAAACTTTAAAAATAATAATAAATATTTTAGAAAATTAATACAAATTTTAGAAAAATAAAATAATTATATAGGGTCGGGTCGGGTCAAGAGGATCAAACCCGTTGCGCAACCCGAAAATTTCGAGTCGGGTCAGATCGGGTCAAAATTTTACAAATTTTTTATGAACCCGCGCGGGTCGGGTCATGTCGGGTCAGGTTGCAGGTTGAGCCGACCCTATAAACATCCCTAGACAAAACTATGGAAGGGTTTTGAGAGGATTATTGAGGGTGCGGATAGAATTACTCCACTTTTAAATCCAAAATTTATAGTCTGAACTTGTCCAAACCCAATACCAAATAAAAGCGGGCCCAGCTATCATGCAACTTTGAATCGGGTTTTGCCGATTGGAAGGGTTTTGAGAGGATTATTAAAGGTGTAGATAGAATAACTCCACTTTTAAAATCCAAAATCTATAGTCTGAACTTGTCCAAACCCAATTCCAAATAAAAGCCGGCCTAGCTATCATGCAACCTTGAAATGGGTTGAGCCCATTCGGATTTTGCCGCCCCAGTAGGAGTTTTGGCGCTAAAATGTACTAATTTCCCGCCAAATCTTCCCAACAAACACATTGTGCCACGCCTAATCTCTCCCATCTATCTAAACCTCAATTCTTCCCTCTCCCTCTCTCTAAGCAGCCATGGCCTCCGATCCCGATTTCCCCAGCTTCAACGACGGTCAGTCATAAATCAAAATGATTACTTCTATTTTATTATTTTTGTATTTGTTTATGAATTTATAAATATATATATTTTAATTTTTTTAGGGGGATTTTCAGGGCCATTGTCACCGGCTGATTCAATTTCAACTCCAATCGATAACACCTTCTCCTCTCCCGCCGACACGTCCGGCGCCGGTGGCGGCCGTGGCGGTGGATCTCGCCGCCGACGATCCACTACACCGACAGCCTACTCCTCGCCACCGGCCAACCAATCCCGCTTCGCCACTCCATCTGAAACCCCAACCACCACCCCATCCCGGGCCCGCCGCAAATCCAACGGTCAAAGGCACGCCACGTCGCCGTCCTCAACCGACGATGTCCCGCCTTCGTCCTCTGAGGCCGGCGACGACATGGACGAGGCCACCCCGACGTTCGTTTGGGGCACGAACATCAGCGTGCAGGATGTTAAAAGCGCTATTCAAATGTTTTTGAAGCATTTTAGAGAGAAAGAAGAGTTGTCGAGTGGAAGTGAGAGTGAGATATTTAAAGAGGGGAAGTATATGAGAGCTATAAATAGGGTTCTTGAAATTGAAGGAGAATGGATTGATGTTGATGCAAATGATGTGTTTGATTATAATTCTGACTTGTACAACAAAATGGTTAGGTATCCACTTGAGGTGCTGGCCATTTTCGATATTGTTTTGATGGATATTGTTAGTTTGATTAACCCCTTGTTTGAAAAGCATGTGCAAGTGAGGATTTATAATCTTAAGAGCTCTACTTCAATGCGAAATCTCAACCCTTCTGGTTAGTCCTTTTTCTTCTTTAATTTGTTTGTGTTTTACATTTTTCTTATTGTTTTTTGATGAATGAGTGGTGTGAATGAATATTTTTGCTAATTTTGGTATGGTTTTGGTTAGATATTGAGAAGATGGTGTCGATGAAGGGAATGATTATTCGGTCTAGTTCGATAATACCGGAGATCAGGGAGGCAATATTTAGGTGTCTTGTATGTGGGTATTACTCTGATCCCATTGTGGTGGATAGAGGTAAAGTGTGGCTGTTCAGTTTATTATTGGTTTGTCTGTGTCGTTAATGTTGTTTTCTGTGAATGTTTACAATTTTTTCTTGACGGATGTGTGTTATCAGGGCGAATTAATGAACCTGCAACATGCTTGAAGCAAGAGTGTCTTGCTAAGAACTCTATGACACTGGTGCACAATCGGTGCAGGTACTTCAAAGCCTCATTATGTGCTAAGCTAATTGCCTGAGTGTCTAAGTGAACTTGTGGCAAATGGCAATCTTTGAAGTTTATTTTCATAAAATCTTCAGTTGAATGATTTTCAGGCCTTGTTTTACAGGCCTGAATGGCATTACTTCCTCTTAAAATCTCTAATTATTGGAAGGCTTATTCTTATCACCATCTTCTGTATTTACTTTTCTTTTGGAAGCTTGCAGCAAGTCTACCCTTTTCTGTCTAAATTAAGTTGACTCTTAATTGTGGCTTGCCTCATGGCTAGGCCAATTGATAGACAATCAAGTAATAGAGAATGATTATTATATCTTTCAAATCATTGCATTTTTACAAACCTCTTCCTCAAACTTTATAGGCCTCCCACATGAAATCTCCTGTTGAAATAGACTCTCTGAACAACTATTTATGGAGGTCTAAGCTTCTTTATCTATCTACCATGCTAATATTTTACCCTAAATTTTAACGATTGATATTTAATATGAAGTCAGAGGTGAAAGCCTTTTCAAACTGATAATGAAGAAAGAATTAAGCCCATATAAGCTGTGTACCAATTTTAGAAGATGGAAACCAGGTATATACCTAATTCTTTGTGAAATTAAGCCATAGCACTTAAACATCTGAAAGTAGACTATGAGAGGGTGTGGGGTTTTGGGGTATGCTTATTAGGTATAGAGTGATTCAATCAAAATAACCCCTTTCTTAAAAGGGCCCTTGTGGACTTTGATATCAAAATCATACAGTTTACGGTATAATTGAGATCTTAATCAATTGTTCCTGTTCTAAAACACAGGTTCGCTGATAAGCAGATAGTTAGGCTGCAGGAGATGCCTGATGAGATCCCTGATGGTGGAACACCACATACAGTGAGCTTGTTGATGCATGACAAGTTGGTGGATGCTGGAAAGCCAGGTGACAGAATTGAGGTGAATCCACTGCATGACAAAATGTATATATTTTTATCGCAAGTTTCTTAATTTTATTTTATCTGATTAGTTTCCCCTCTTTTCCAATAGGTCACTGGTATTTACAGGGCTATGAGCGTCAGAGTTGGACCAACGCTGAGAACTGTGAAATCATTATTTAAGGCACATATTCTATCCTTTTTCCCACTACATTTGAATCTCTGGAAATTCCATATGGTCTGAGCATAAATATTTATTTCCTTTGGTCAGACATACATTGATTGTCTGCATATAAAGAAAACTGACAAGTCAAGAATGCTAGTTGAGGATGCTATGGAAGTTGATAATAGCCAGCCTAGAATTGAAGAAGAATTCCAGTTTGATGAATCAAAGGTATATCAGATTCTTCCCTTGGAAAATCTTTTATTTCTTATTCCTATATTGGACCCACTCGTGTTTTATATTGCAGATTGAGCAACTGAAAGAGTTGGCAAAACAACCTGATATATATGAAACACTAACCAGGTCTTTAGCACCGAATATCTGGGAGCTGGATGATGTGAAGAAAGGTCTTCTTTGCCAGGTGCTATAATAATCTGGCTCACCAACTTGTCAACTGCTTTCTTGATATTGTGATATGCTAGTTGATATGATATCATTTTGTTCTTCGATACTGATAGCTTTTTAATTGATGTCATGCAGCTTTTTGGTGGGAATGCTTTGAAGTTACCATCTGGTGCTACCTTCCGCGGTGATATCAATATCCTTCTTGTTGGTGATCCTGGAACTAGCAAGTCCCAGTTGCTCCAATACATACATAAGCTATCCCCTCGAGGCATTTACACTAGTGGAAGGGGGAGCTCTGCTGTTGGCTTGACAGCTTATGTCGCCAAAGATCCTGAAACTGGAGAAACTGTATGATAAACATATACCATCTTTGAGTTTGAGGTATTCATTAGGTTTCAATACTAATGACCTACTTTGTAGGTTTTGGAGAGTGGAGCCCTGGTTCTGAGTGATAAAGGCATATGCTGCATTGACGAATTCGACAAAATGTCTGAAAATGCAAGGAGCATGTTACATGAGGTAGATTTTATTCCTTTCATAAAAACTTCACTTCGAGTTTTGTGCATTGTTTTATTGCATGTATGTTACTATTTTATTCCCTGTATACTTCGGATGGAGTGAAATTTTAAACTCGACTTCAATTCTCCCAGGTGATGGAGCAACAAACTGTTTCAATAGCAAAGGCTGGAATCATTGCCTCGCTTAATGCTAGGACTTCTGTACTGGCCTGTGCAAATCCTAGTGGCTCACGATATAACCCTCGCTTGTCTGTGATCGACAACATACACCTTCCTCCTACCTTATTGTCCAGGTAAAAAGAACCATTTCTATGCCATGCAACTAGGATATTGACGTAGTAAAAATCATGTAGCTTCACATGTTCCACAGTGAACACAATGGTTAAAACGCATGTCACTTAATTCTTAATGGTTGTTATCTTGAACTTTGGTTGTGAATTACAGCTGTTACTGGTTAATGCATACTAGTACCCAAAACATAAGTAGACAATCCTCAAAGGCAATTGTTAACTAGAACTACTTTGACCGTGGATCTCAGGTTTGATCTGATCTATTTAATACTTGACAAAGCTGATGAACATACAGACAGACGTCTTGCCAAACATATTGTCGCATTACACTTCGAAAATCCTGAGGTTGGTAAACTATACTATCTCACTCGTTTCAAGGCATGTCTGGCAGTTCTTTTAAATCAATGAATTTTCTGTATCTACTTGCAGAGTGCTGAGCAGGGTGTCTTAGACATTGCTACATTAACCGCTTATGTGAGCTATGCCCGAAAGCATATTCATCCAAAATTATCTGATGAAGCTGCCGAAGAGTTGACTCGAGGATATGTAGAAATGAGGAGAAGAGGAAATTTCCCTGGCAGTAGCAAAAAGGTTTGGTGCCATTTTTCTGTTTATGATATTTCCTACTTAAGTTCTTTCCCATGTTTGACAGAACCTATACCAAATCCTTATAACTCAAGTAGTTAATTTTCTTCATTGTAAACGAAGTGTATGTGTGTGTATATATATATTTATATGATCTTTGTCACATGCTATAGACCTTCTCAAAAACTTATCAATGCTACTTTGTTACAAAATGAACTGTCGCCCGATTTTTTATGTCCATGCATATTATTTTATTGTATCTGGATTTGTTAATTAACAGGTGATAACAGCAACCCCAAGGCAAATTGAGAGTTTGATACGCCTAAGTGAGGCCCTGGCCCGAATTCGTTTCTCGGAATGGGTTAGTATTGCATCCCTTTTGAGTTTCTGCTGCAATGATGGTTCCCCATGAGTATTGAATGAACTTATGCCCTGGTCGAACAGGTTGAAAAGCATGATGTAATAGAGGCATTTCGGCTTCTGGAAGTTGCAATGCAACAGTCAGCTACTGATCATTCAACCGGTAATTATCTGAAAACGCTTCTTCCCCTGTTATTCACGTTTTAATTTTCCAAGTTGTTAGCATCTGATATTGCTTTGACCTCTTCCTAAAGGAACAATTGACATGGATCTGATCACTACTGGAGTTTCGGCGAGTGAACGAATGAGACGTGAGAATTTGGTATCCTCCGCTCGAAACATAATTATGGAGAAGATGGAGCTTGGGGGACCATCAATGCGCTTATTGGAGGTGTGTTAATAAACTAGATGCAGCATCATTACATTTTATTTTGTGAAAATCACATCCAACACTTGAATGTGCTTAATCTGCAGATACTGGAGGAGCTGAAGAAGCTGAGCCCTGGAAGTGATCTTCATCTTCACGACGTAAGTCTTTCTCTTCCTTCCCCATTTTCTCTCTCAGTAGAATAGAATGATGTAACTGATGGGTTCAAGTTTTCTATCGATTCAGCTTAGGAATGCACTCACAACTCTTGCAAGCGAGGGATTCATAGTTGTCCATGGCGACAGTGTGAAAAGAATATAAAACAGCATGTCATAACTTGCTATGCAAAATTCTTCAAGTTAATCTGCTTCACAAGAAACTGCTGTAGGGTTACATTACCCTGCAGCTCAGCTCAGCTCAGCTCTTCAGAAGAAAAGTGTCAGCACTATAATTTCATGTGAATTACATTGATGATGATTGTAAAAGATTTTTGTAGTTCACATTTTCTTTAAACTGTTTGTTGATTTACAGATGAAAATGTGTAGTACTAGTAGCTAGGGTTCATTTTCATGTTAACTTGTGTGGGACGTAATCAAAAAGCAGGCGTGCTATGAAATATCTTCTTACCCGTGACTCTACTTTATTGTAACAATCTTAGCAAATATTTGACAAGAGTTAAAGATTTGTACATACTAGTTTCAGTTGATAAGAAACAAAGAGATAAACTCGGACAATGAATTAAAGAAAAAATTACAATACATATATTAAGAGTTTTGTTAATGAATTTAGTTGGTAATATATACGTGAGATTTTTATTCTTCCGATTGGAAAGGAAATCACGTAATTCTTATGTATTAATGGATATTCTTATACAATTGGTTCATTTAATATAAATCTAATAATTTAATATAAATTTGTTAAAAATATTTGTGAAGATTAATTTCAATCAAATTATCATGTGTAAGGCTATAATTTATACAAAATTAGCAATTTAACATAATATTAAAGATCAATTTCAATACAAAATAATTCATCGTGTCATCTTTAGTTATTGGACATTTATCTGATATCGATATTTGTCGATGCAATATTCATTAGGAACATCTTATTTCATATATGCAACCTATCTAATATCAATTAAGTTGTAGATATTGAATATTTATGGATATCCAAAATATTTGATTAAATTATCATCCCTAATAGTTAACAACAGTTGATAAAAAAGTACAAACTTTTAAAATATGTTAATATTTTCTTTGTGCAAATACTTTCTAAATCTATAAAATCTTATTCTTCTCGAAAATTTAAAAAAAAAAAAAAAAATTAAATAAAAAACTTTGTGCAAGTAAATAATCTGTTTTTATCTTTTATATTTTATTGTCTTCTTCCTTGTATATTTTAATTGGTATCAATTATTTCTTTTTTAAAACTATCGATACAGTAATAGAATAAGTCATGGCTATGAATACTAAATTCTTAATAATAGCAAATAAAAATGATTCAGAATGGAAATTCAATCCAGCAATTTGGATCAGCCCCTTGAACGTTTGCTGATTGGAGAGGTCTGGGTGGGAGGAGCAAACGATTTTGAATAATAAAATATGTCTTTTAAGTAATATTATGTTGCTGGCAAAATTATGGAGTCTTTCTTTGCTATAATGGGGAAGGATTTATTTCTTTCTTCTTTAGGTTAAAAATTGTTGTTAGTGGTAATATCTTATTGAAAATTTATATATATATATATTAAAAATATGTATCAAATATTAGGGAGGGATATATATATATATATATATATATATATTAAAAATATGTATCAAATATTAGGAGGGACAAGGTTGGTTTGGTATAATTTAAAAAAATTTATAACTACAATTTTTCGATTTTTTTAAACGTTCGGTTTTGTCTATTTTTTTTTTATTGATTTAATAACAAAAAATTATAATAAAAATTGGTAATATTCATTAAATTAAAAGTTGATTGTAACCAGTCTTAAACCCAGATAAAAGAGGATGGTTGTGTTAGGCCTCAACAATCAACATTAAACTTGTCGAAATTCTTATGACAGGGATCCTAAATATATATTTTGATAATGTTAAATTATTCCCTATAATGAATATGTTGTATCTTTCGAGTACAATGTTTATCTTAGGACTGCTACATGGCCTGAGTGTAGTGTAAATGAGTAAAGACCGCTCTGTCGTCACCCGAATGTGGCATTAAATAAGCAAAGGTTTACACATCAAGATACCAGTGCAGGTAAAGAAGCTAGTATAAAATAAAAAGGTAGGATTTGATGTGGTACTTGGAATATTGGGATTTTGACCAGCAAATTTATGGAAATTGTTGATACATGCTTTGAAGGAAAATCAATATACTTTATATTCAAGAGACTAAATGGGTAGGGAAGAAAGCATGACCGTCAGGTTCTAAGCTTTGATATTCTGGTAAACAAAACAGGTAGAAATGGAGTAGGTGTTATGTTAGATAATGTTTAAAAGACGAGGTGGTGAAGGTTAAAATAAAGGGTGATTTCATATTAGCTATTAAATTGGTTTTGGGAGAGGAAATTCTTAATATAATTACTATTTATGCACCTCGAGTTGGATTGACCCAAAACATCAAGGATAAGATTTGGGAAGACTTTGAGGAAGGAAAACTATTTTGACTTTTTATTGACCTATGATCGCGTGATAGCTAACCATTTCTTTAAGAAGCGTGAGAAACCCATTACTATTTATAACAATGGTATTTCGCGAACTCAAATCAATTTTTTCTTAATGAGAAAAGGGATCGCAAATCTTATAAGAATGATAAGGTTATACCAAGTGAGAGCCTGACAACCCAACATCGGTTAACAGTTCTAATTTTTTTGTATAAAAGATGATAGAGAAAAGATAGAATCTCAAAGTTCATAGAATCAAGTAGTGGAAGCTTAAGGACAATGAACATATAATTTTCATACGAAAATTTTTAGAACAAATAAATTGGGATGCAAAAGGAGATGATAACCAATTATGGGAGAACATGGTCACTAAGGTTAGAATGATAGCAAAAGATGTCCTTGAAAAATCAAAACGATTGGTCCCAAAGTGAGGAGAACTTGCTTGGAACAAGCCAAGCAAACCCACACAAGACTAAAATCGTTCCCAAGAAAGCCAAGACAGTTCGGTTGAAAACTATAAACCTATGAAGAATGACCAACAGAATCCTACAGTGCTAATAAGACGTCATAAACGGTTAGGAGACCTTTGATAAGCCAAAACCAGTGAGAGCACATTTGAGGGCTTCTCAAGCTCACAAATTTGATTTATTTTTATTTCAAGAAAAGTTGTTTTAAAACATAGAGAAAGCAAGCCTTTTATAAAGAGGCTGTAATCAAAACCATAACCATGAATTATAAAAGTCAAGACCCTAATAAATCCTAATTAATACACCAATACAAAAGTCAAACCCTAATAAATAACAATAATAACTAACAAATAATTATATTAAAACAGGCCTAAGTATCTTGATGCTCCACGGCTTGAATAAGGTTTACTACCATAGGATCGTCCAACTTCAAGCCCATACTCAATATAGTAGAGGCTCGTGAATAGTCAAATATAGTCCTCTGTATGAATCCATGCATTGCTTCCTGAATCTTCTTAGCTCGAGACCTCATAATTGGACCTTCTGAAATATGCACGGTAATGGTCTGTCCTGTGTATTATGAGTTGCATCATGGGCCTTATCATTCCTCCGCTCTTCAAAAGGATTCAACCTCGAATCTGCATCATAAAAAGACAAATTAGAAATATTAAATGATGTAGAAACATTATACTAACCTGGAAAATCCACTTTATAAGCATTGTCATTGACTTTCTCAAGAATCTGAAATGGGTCGTCGCCTATGGGTTGGAGTTTGGATTGTCTTTGCTTTGGGAATCATTCCTTGCACACGTGCACCCAAACCCAATCGTCTGGTTCGAATGATACACGACGTCTACCCTTGTTGGCATGCAAGGCATATTGTTTATTATTATTCTCAATGTGTTTTCGTGCTTTATCATGAATGGACTTGACCAGATCGGCCTTGCGCTTACCATCCAGACTAACCTTCTCATCAATGGGAAAATACAATAAATTCAAAAGTGTTAGTGGGTTAAAACCATACATAATTTCAAAAGGAGAATAAGAAGTAGTGGAATGAATGAAAAACAAACATTCTTCCCAAGATTTCAAATTCTTAGAAATAATAGTATGCAATAGTTGGGACATGGTTTTGTTAACGACTTCGGTCTGATCATCTGTCTGTGGGTGACAGGTGGTGGGAAACAACAACTTAGTTCCCAGCCTACCTCATAAAATTTTCCAAAAGTGACTTAAGAACTTAGCATCCATGTCTGATACTATACTCTGAGGCACCCCATGTAAACGAACAACCTTGCAAAAAAAAAAGGTCAGTAATGTGTGTGGCATCATTTGATTTGTGACATGAAATAAGTGTGACCTCTTGCTAAAGCGGTCAACTACAACAAAAGAGTCTCGTCTCTTCCTAGTTCTAGTAATCCTATACAAAGTTCATGGAAACATCTACCCATAGTGTTTGGGGAAATGTAATGGTGTATAAAGCCCATGTGGTTGAACTTTAGATTTTTCCTCTTACAAGTAATGCACCCATCACAAATATGCATGACATGCTTCTTTATTTTGGGCCAATAAAAATATTTATGCAAGATATCCAAAGTTATTTTTAACACCAAAATGACCCATAAGACCGCCACTATGTGCTTCACGTACCTATAACTCACGCATGGAACAACTAGGTATACATAATTTATTCTCTTTAAATAAGAAATCATATTGTCTGTAAAATTTATCACATGCGCCCTTTTCACATACATCACAAAGCTCAATAAAAGCATGAGCATTTGCATATAAGTCCTTGATAAATTCAAAACCAAGAAATTTAGAACTCAAAGACGTAATTAAAAACTACCTGAGTGATAATGAGTCAGCAACCACATTCTCTTTACCTTGCTTATATCAAATGAAATATGGAAAGGTCTCCACGAAATCCATCCATTTGGCATGCCGTTTGTCAAGCTTTCTTTGGACTTTGATATGCCAGAGAGATTCATAGTTAGTGTTAATCACGAACTCTTTTGGCCGGAGATAATGATACCAAGTCTTCAGAGCTCTGATTAGTGTATAAAACTCTTTGTTGTAGGTCGGGTTCATAGTGCCGCGCCATTTAGCTTTTCACTGAAGGAAGTTATAGGACATAGTCCTACATAAGAACTGCTCCAATTCCAACACATACAGCATCACACTTAATCTCGAAAGTGTGATTAAAATTAGGTAAGGCTAAAACAGGCGTAAAACATAAACGATCTTTAAGAAGTTTAAATGCACTCTCTTGTCCCCCCAATTGAAAAGCCATATTTTTCTTTATGACTTCAGTAAGTAGTGCTACAATATTGCTAAAGTCTTCTACAAATCTCCTATAGAAATCGACTAGTCCATGGAAGTACTGAACCTCAGTGACGCTCTTAGGTGCAGTCCATTCATGAATTTCCTCAACCTTGCCCTCATCGACCTCAATACCTTGAACACTAATGACATACCCTAGGAATATCATTTTTTCCATGCAAAAGTTACATTTTTTAAGATTAGCATACAATAATTTTTTTCTCAAAACATCCAGCACAAATTACAAATGTCCTACATGCTCATCTAAATTCTTATTGTACACTAAAATATCAACAAAAAATATGATGATAAATTTCCCCAAAAAAGCACGTAAAACATGATTTATTAGACGCATAAAAGTGCTAAGGACATTGAAAGCCCAAATGGCATCACAAGCCACTCATATAGCACATACTTTATTTTAAAACAGTGTTCCATTCATCCCATTCCCACATCCTAATTTGATGATATCTACTTTTAAGGTCAATTTTAGAAAAATACAAGACCCATATAATTCATCTAACATATCATCTAATATAGGGATAGGGTGGCAATACTTTATAGTAATATTTTTGACTACTTGACAATCCACGTATATTTTCCATATGTCATATTTCTTTGGTACTAATAAGACTGGAACCGCACACGGAATCATGCTCTCCCATACGTACTCTTTGCTCATTAATTCCTCTACTTGCCTTGGAGTTACTTCAGTAAGTTGGTCGATTAGGAATGACCACTCCTAGGATGAAGTCGATTTGATTTTCAATACCTCGAAGTGGTGGTAAGCCACGAGGTATCTCATCTACAAACACATCATCATAATCCTACAATAATGAAGTAAACACACTAGGCAAAAATATGTTAGAGTTAGTTTCATCAGAACTGAGAAGTGTTTCTCTATACAAAAGAAGGATCATAATTTTGTTCTTGGCGTACTCTCTCATTGCTTCACCCTCTTTAGCGAAGAAACTTTTTTCACTCTACCCCCATTCTCTTTATTTGGTTCACACTCAGTATTTCCCTCGCTTAACCCTTAGAACTCTCAACCCCATCCTCTCGACTCACATTTTTAATCGCTCTCTTGGGTGTTTTTTGGTGGAAGCCTATAGCTTTATTTGGTCTTCAAAAACCTCATATGGTGTCAATGGAACAAGTGTAACTTTTCTTCCATCATTCTCAAAAAAATATCTATTCCGAAACCCGCCATGCGTCACTCTCATGTCAAACTGCCATGGACGCCCTAGTATCAAATAAAAGGAGGTGCTCGGCAGGAGAAGATCGAGAGCTCCCCTCCAGTTTGGGTGTTATTTCATTTTCCCCTTTCGGGGGATTTAGGGTAAGTATTTTGTGTGTTTTATTTTATTTCTTTTCTTTTATTAATAAAATCATGGATTTTTTTCTTTATATCTTATTTTATAAATTTGTATCATGTTAGGTAAAGGGTGAAGCTCTTGGTATGAAAATATATGTGATTTTTATTTATATTATATTTTATAAATTGTGATAATTTCCCAAATAAAATTCATACTTTTTCTAATTTATTGAGGATTTTTGACTAGATGTAGACAGTCTCTGATAGGCACAGATAACACTTAAATCCCATAAATGAGAGAGAGTGGACTATCTAAGATCTGTAATTGTTGACAAATTTTGCTACCGCCTATATGACTTGTTTTATATATTTGGTATAACTAAGTACCTAACTAGACTTATTATAAACAAATGATATCACCGTCTTTATGACTGGTTTTATATGTTTTGGCATATTTAGTACCTTGACAGGACTAATTATCGACATGATGAATCACATGTGTTGGCATAATTAATACATGATAATTATAAAATAAATAGATTGAGAAATAATTATAGTTTGTATTTTATAAAAGGTAAAAATTATTTTATATTTGAAATATCAAGAGTGGATCCCATATTCCTAGTATTTTATTATTTTTATTTTATTAGTTGAATTATTATTTTATCATATTAAATCTATTCCTGTGGATCGACCCCGGACGTACCAGGTTATTTTATTACTTCGATACTCTTATATTTGAGAGTAAATAAACAATTTTTAAACGTGTCACTTATCGTACGACCATACATAATTATAGTTTATACTAATGCAGCGCTCCTCTTTACTAGGCTTTGGACCTAAGGGTGGCAAAAAAGCCCGGGCCCAGCCCTGGGTGAAAAAAGCTCGGGCCGAGCTTCCAAATGAGGGCCCGGCCTGAGCTAGGCTCAACCAAAAAAGCCCGGGCCATAGCTTAAAATAAATAATAATAAATTTTTTAATATTTACCCGAACCTGGACCTAAATTTAATTTCCCGAGTCCGGCCCGTTGCCATCATTATTTGGACCTAAAAAAATATTCAGCAAGCATAATCACCAAATCATAAATGTTGATCTATCTTGTGACTACCAGATTAAAAGTAATACACAAAAATTGCACAAAAATTTATATACACACATTAAAAGTTAAAAAAAAAAAAAAAAAAATACTATAACGCAAAAAAAATTTCAATACGTGTTGTGTTGTGTTGTGTTTTTTTTTTTTTTAAAAATGAATTTTTGTACAACTTAATTGTAAATTTATCATATTTGAAAAAAAAAAAATTTTCAGTCCGAAGATTTGATGTCATGTCCTTGATTGATGTAAAATCAGATAACACAGAAATCTTACAGCAAAGAAGAAGTTTCCCTTGAAAAGACATAAATGAGACATTTTCAGTTTCAGTTTCTTTGACACCCAAATGCAATAAGAAATTTCAATCTTACGCTTCGCGAAAATAGTTTCAACATAAAAGTGAAGGCCTTATATAGAAAACATTTAATGGACTTGTATCTGCTACTTGGAGTCGGAGCGAGCAGCAGCAGCAGCAACAGTAGAAACCATGGAGTCAACACCACAGATATTGCGACCCCTACAGATTTTGTAGAATCCATTCTCTCCCCAGCTCTCGCCCCATGAATTCTTAATGATCCAGTATGGCTTCTCCTTCATCCTGACTGGAGCATAGCCAGCTGAGCCATATCCCACGAGCAATACTCCATGATCCAATCGCTTTGAGCATATGTATGGGCAAGAAACTCCACCAATGTATGTCTGCATGAACACTGCGTTGATGGCAACTGCATATAAACAAAGGAAGAGTTATTGTGATTACCATTGCCTTCGCTTTATATGAGTACAATGAATTTTGGTATAAAATGGCATTGCAGACTTTGACATGAAAACAAAGACAACAAAGAAAGCTGCTAATGACACACAAAAAATAGGCGATAAGAGTCATTTACCTGCAAGAGGACCATTTTTCACAAGATTGGCAGCAATTTGATCCTCGTCGATAGAGACAACACTGAAGTTGGCCACTGAGGCAGCAATCTTAGTCTTGTCGAATTTGCACGTGCCACGATCAGTACCAGTGTAAGGATAGTCTTCCTCTCGCATAAGCCCACCAGACTTGAGTGTGTACTCAAAAGCACTATTCATGAGCCCACCGTTGCATCCAGAATCACAAGAACCTTGTTCCTCTGGATCACACTGCAGATAGATACAAGTCCAATTAGAGGAGTATAAGCATTGACATGAGAGGGAAAAGAAAATACAAGCATTTTGCATCCGAACATGCATATGAGCATGAGATGGAAAAAGCAATGAGCTTCACAAGTTTGAAAATGAAATGGGCATTTGAACAGCTAGTGACTTTGATTTTATAAGCATTAGAGTAAAGATACGGCTAAAGGCAATTGAAACTCATACAAAAGCACTCATTACACAAACTTCCATTTAGCAAATACTATAAAGTAGTAAAATAGATCGGAGTCCAACAGAAAATTAGATAATGAATCACATACATACGTATACACACACACACCAATAAAACCTTTTCCCATAGGTGGGGTCAGCTACATGAATTTTTTTGACACCATTGTGCTCTATGCGAAATCATTGTTTCATCAAGCTCCATCATATATGCAGCAATTGTATAAATTTGTTTAGAGAACATAATGAATTCAACAGTGAGATCTCTTCACAAACCTCATGGTCACAATCCACAAGCTGTTGCTCACTGAGGCTAACAAGCTTTCCAGTTGCCAAGAAGTTAGCACCTTCCAAGGCTCCTGTTGTGCTGAAACTCCAGCATGATCCGCATGAACCCTAATCATCACAACAAACGACCATCAATTATAAAGACAATAATGCAATTCCTTCCAAAATCAAAATCAATTTCAAATACAAAGAATGAAAACAAATCAAAGGCCAAACCCCATAATTGCAACCTCACAAGAAATTTAAGAAATCAAAAATCAAAAAAATCAAAAAGTCAACTTTCTGGCATGGACTCGAAATTAACTAATAAAAATAAATAACAGCAGATCGACCTAAATATTTTGCAATTAAACACAAATTTAACAACAAGAAAATAAAAGAAAATTAAGAGACCTGATTTTTGACAGGTGTCACAGCGCCCTTGTCTCGCCAATCAAAATCCTCAGGCAAATCATTGGTAGGCAAAATCGGAGCCTGATTGGCATCCTTAGGCAACCTAAGCTTCCTCAGGCCAAGATAGGTACGCCGGAACTCGGCCGGAGTCAAATCGGAGAACCGAGTAACGCCGTGGATGGCGGTGGGATCAATCTCCTGATGACGCGCGGCCCGTCGCATGTTCCTCTTGAAGACATTAAACCTGCGGTCGTGCTCCTCTTGCGAAGCGTACGTCTTTTTGAACTTTTTCTTGAAGACGGAGAAGTGATGCTCTGCTCCCAAGAGGTTGGTGCTCTCGTGGTTTAGGATCTCATCTCCGCCGTCCGTTACTTGCCTGATCAGCTGATCATCGAACGTCTCTGATGAAACGGCGGAGACGAAGAGGAGACAAACCAGAAAGAGAAGCAAAGTTTTAGACTCCATGTTTTGTATTGTTAATTGTTTTGCTGCGCTTGCGCTTATATTATTTATTTATACACAACACGCACATATTTACTTTTATTATTATTATTATTAAATAAAAATTTAAAAGCAAAGTTAGAGATCAGATTTATCATGCCCCTTATATCCATAATAATATTTGTATAATACCTTATTATTTGTCAATCGGTCCAGACGAATAACTGAATAAGAACCTTCGGCTCTATAAAAATAGTCTCAAATCCTTATTAGAATTCGAAATATTGTAATTAATTTGTATTATATTAAGATTGAAATAAAAGAGTTTTCTTTTTTGCTAAATTTATTAAAATGAATAGATAAACTGATCAAAATAAAGACAAAGAGTCACCTGTCACGGATTATCTGAAGAGAGGGAAATAGGCTAGGGGAAGGAGGAAAAGGGAGAGCCATTGAAATGGAAACACGTGGCATGAGTTGAGTGCAGGGTATCAGAATGGTAGTTGCTTGGCTTGTCGTGTAGTTTTTAGGATTCCACAATGCAAAAGACTTATTGGAATGTTTGTTGGATTATATTTTAGGAACCTACTTTTGTCTTCTTTCTTTGCCTTTTCAAGTGCTCTATAATAATAAAACAAATAGGCTGAATATTTTTTAAATTTTGTGTATTAGACGGATTGTATTTAGGGAGGGTAGTTTAAACATATATTTTTAGAATAGGTTGTCAGTATGTAATTAGATATTCGTAAAAGATACTGAATAATTACGGATATTATTCGCTATTCGTCAAGTAAAGATAAGGATAATAACGGACCGGGTCAAGTCCGAGCTTTGCCAAACCTGACTCGGTTCGAGTTATGTCGAGCTAAGCCGAGCCAGGGCCAGTTATAACTTTTTGAAAATAATAAATTTTTATTTATTTAAAATATAATAATTAATTTTTTGAATTTTTTAATACTTGAAAATGAAAAAATAAATAAATAAAATGCCAATGTTTTTAGTGTTTTTTTGAATTGTATCTTAAAAATTTAGCTATAAATATATGTATTTACAATTAAAAACTAATTTATACAATTAAAAATATTTTTATCTATAAAACCTGGTCCATAAATTAATTTTTTCCCTCGGGCTACGCTAAAGCCCACCAAGTCGGGCCGAGCAAGCCTCGTACTTTTCTATCACCCCTAACTAAAGATGAGATTATATAATTTGGTTGTATTGAAATTGATCTTTAAGGCTTTGCTTTTTTTTTTTTAGGCTTTGCTTGATATACCTTTTCAAATATGGCTTTTTCTAGTAGAGCTTTTGTAATATTCTACATTGCTTGGCAATGGTATTAAGCATGTATTTATAAGTAATGGATTCTCTCAACTAGTTAGAAATCTTTGGGTGGGCTTGTGATGATGCTAAAAATAAAACTATGAGGAACCCAATGACCGGGTTACTGGGCATTTCAATGGGCGGCCAAAACATATAATATCTAATTAGTTGGGCCGGACCTTATAAACACTAGCCCAAAAAAAAAAAAAATCAGATCCCAACCAGAAATGAGCTAATGAGGACGTTGAGCCTAAAAAATGTGGATTGTAGTATCCCACCTTACATGTGAGGGATCTTGAAAATGTGCTTATAAGTAAGTGATTCTCTCAACTAGTTATATACATTTTGAGTGCGCTTGGGTCCATCCCAAAAACAAAACCTTGAGGGGCCATGTTGCTGAGCCAATCCATGGGCCATCAAAGCGAACAATATTTGACTAGTTAGACCGAACCTTACAAAGCTAAAATAAATTTATTAATAGAGCAAAATAAAATTTTTAATTCCAATTTTTTTTACCTAAAATGCAACCAAATAAGACCTAAAGTTTTTAGAAGAGCTTCAAAAACTCTTTTACTTCTACTAATAGCTTACCAAGCAGACACTAAATTGTGTTGAATTATTGTTGTTGCATTAATTATAGTATTATATGTGATACTTGTACTGAAATTCAAAATTGTATTGAACAAATTTAAATTGAATTGTTGGACTTTTACTAAATGAACATTTTATATCGAATATCTATTGGTAAATTTTTAATTTTTATGATCTGCAGATATTTCAGATATATATCCATATTGATTGATAGATACTCTTGGGATCAAATCAGGGAGGCACAGCGGAAGAAGCAATGTTCGGGCGAAATCGTAGTTTAAAATTTTTAAAATTACGAATAAATTATTCAATATCAAATATTAATAATTCATTCATATTCACCTAAACATCTTTATTCGATATCATATAATGACATAAATAATATTGGAACATCATCAAACTTTTGCGAAAATATTTTTCCGCAAAATAGCATAAAACGCGTTTCCGGCCGAACCGACCAACCAATGCTCATGGGGACTGCCCAGATCAGTCCCAAAAATATTTGGACACTTCGTGGGCTGCCCAAACAGTTCCCAGTTCATTGTTTGGGCAGTCGTTACCCGTTAACGCCGTTTTTCACGTATTTTCACTCCGAAATAATTTCTGATAAATTTTTTTTGGGCAATTAAAATAAACCAATTTATTCTAATTACTCAATAAATAAAAATTGAATTTTTATCTAAAAAATCAGATTTATCATTAATTACTATGAGACCTCTACATTTTGTAAATTAATCATTTTGGTCCTTAAATTGTCAAATACATAATTAATTGATTCCAAATCAATCCCAAAATAATTTATACAATTTGCAACACAAACCAAAAACTTTTCCAGAATTTTGAAACTGTCCATATTTTTCAGAATTACGAAAACAGCCCAGATTTTGTATTAATTACAATTTGAACCAATTTGTTCAAAACACATCAAGATCAAATCAAATCAATCCCAAATTTGACATACATCAAATTATATCATATATATGAAAAGCCTCAAAATTTGAATGGGTTAAGAACCCTAATTTCATAAATTACTCAAATTGGATAATTTACATTAAATTGACAAAATTCAACACTTTAATCATCCACCAATCAAGTCTCACCATCATGAAATTAATCAAGAATAATTCTAGATTAATTTTGTAACATCCCTGATTCAGGAGATGTTACCGGCAGGGGATAGGCTGTACTAACCCTATAAGCCTCTGTCTTCATAACTAATATTCTTTCTCTTTATTTAATATCTTAAATATGGGACCGTAGCTCAAGTTTAAATCATACAATATAGACTTAACATCAATGACTATACTTGATAACTCATACTTTAACAAAGACAATTACATACAAAGACTAATACATGACTTCTGACTGGACTTTCACTCTTTCTGACTTAGACTAGTGGACTCCGTACCCTAGTGACTGCATCAGTATCTCTCCTCCCAAGCTCGTCCTTTGAGAAATCCATGCAACCACAGAAAACTAAGAGTAGGGGGTTAGATCTTTGTTTGATCTAAGTGAGTGGACGGAAAATTGAAAATTGATATAAAAGCTTTTGGTTCTAAAACCAAAAATTCCAGTAATATCTTTATCTGAAAACTATTTTCTAAAAACTTATCCTGAAATCTCTTTATAAAACTTAGCCTTTTTGAAAACTGTTTTATGAAAATTGTCTTTAAAATCTTATCTTTGAAAATTATTTTCTGGAAATCTGGTATCTGGAAGCTGACCTACGTCTGAAAAACTTGATGTATGAGGGTGTTATATATCGTCGTCCTCCCATACGCCTATTTAGAGCCAGCAGTGCAAATGCATGTCATTGGGGGCGTTATGTATCGCCGTCCCCCAAAGCATGCCACTATTGTTCCTGAAACTGGTGGTTTTGAGCCGTGCCATCATTTTCTTCTTGTGCGTCGCAACGCAAAGCTCTTCAGCGTCGGGACGCGACCTGGTTTTACAGGATTCTGTTTTACTTCTTCAAGTTCATCTAATGCACCAATCATCAAATTACATCCATACCAACATTTCCATACTAAAAATCAATGTTCAATACATCATATATCATTCCATTTCATATTTATTAAACCACAAACTCATCAACAAACAAATTTTAATCTATCTCACACACTTCACCAAATTATACCTAAAACCCAAAAGTTAGGATTTATCAATGTTTTTATTATTTTAATGTCAAAAATCACACTATCATTATCACAACTAAGCCTCCATCACAACACAAGCATTAAATTTTCAAAACTTGAAATTCCATAATTTGGATCATGGATTTCTTACCTCTTTCCTTGCTTAAAATTGTTCATTATTCAAGTCTTCCATGCTCAACTTGCCTCATCATTTTTCTTTTCCTTCCTCTTTCTTCTTCTTCTTCTTCTTCTTCTTCCTCCTTTCTTTCTTCTCATTCTTCTTTTCTTTCTTTCTTCTTCTTCTTCTCCCTCACGTCTCACGCTTCTTTCTTTTTCCAAATTATTCAAACAATGAATAATAGCCCTCTTAATATTAAGAATAATATAGAAGAGTTTAGAAAAATGGAGAAAGTTTGATATTTTTCCATTTGGATCCGAAATCACTATTCATCTAAATTTTTGACTTTCGATTTTGACCTATTTCTGGTTGGAATTTGGAAAAATATACATGACAATTGTAGGTCTCGACCTCAACTTTTCGGTGATATAAAATTCATTAAAATCAGAGTTCCTATGGGAAGTTATGGCCTAATTATCATGGGCTGTTTGGAGTGGAATATGGTAAAGTTTCACATCAAAGTTTCGAAGAATTTACTGTCTATCCATAAAGTCCTCTTATAAATGTATATACGCTCGAACAAAATTTCCTTATACGTAGCACTCGTCCCGATGTAATAATACTACAGCTAGTAGTAGTGGAATCCATCGGTCATGACAAATTCCCCCCCTTAAATAGGATTTATCCTTGAATCCTCTGTAAATTGGAACCTTATCACATACCTCAGAATGTATGGGATCCTTATAACTCATAGATTAGACTGAATAGACACCAATCTCCTTTTATCTATTGAATTATATCACTTCTCAATGATTTCCGAGTGCTACTAATATGCCACAAGATAATGTGACAACATATGAGGTTCTCCATCATTCCTAATATCTAACTTATGCCTCGAACCTTTTGTCATTCTTGGGTAAACTATTACAGAGTTGGGCTTCAACAAATATTCTTTAAGTTCTTTTCTGAGAAGCACCACTTTGTTCTTGTTTCATAAAATTAAAATTATTGAGTATTCTTAACTTCTTCATTTCTGGTCCTCTAACTATGCTCAACTTTCCTTGTTCCCTAGAAATCTTTTCTTTTATATCCTTAATTATGCTCACTTGATCAGGTTCTTAGTAGCTGGTACTTTTGACTTTTACTAAAATACTGATGTCTCCATACTGTATTCAATGCTCTTTTTGCTTCACTTGTCTTTCTTGATCTTAATATTCTTTATCATCACTGAGGTACTTAATTCTCTTTATTTTCCTTGCCAAACTTTATCTACTTATAATATTTTCTAAGGTTTTCTAGTTTAGTATTATTGTCTACCAATGATGTTTGTATTAAAATCGTTGCTTTTGGGTGATTTCTTAATGTTCTTCCCTCTATTGGCTAAAGCTTCAAACTTAATGACGTGTATCTTGGTATTTAAACCGTATTCCCTGCTACTAACATCAATGCTAGTGATCTGATCCTGATTAACGCTCAGATTCTTCTGTACTTTGCTTCCATTGTTACTAAAGATTTAGTACGGTTTCACCTTTACTTATTTTCCATATTCTAGTGCCGCCAATGATCGTTACTCCAACACATGCCATTTTACTGAACTGTGAGGATTCAACTACTATATTAATTGTAATATTGCAATATTTTACCTCATCGATTCCGCATTACACCACAAATCTACTAAAGTACCCTTTATCTGTGATCTAAACTAATACTAGGATATTTTATTGTTTCATTCTTTTATTTCTACTTCCAAACCTTGTGCCTGTTGACCTTTTCATTTACTTCCCGACTTTGTTTATAACTGAAACTCTTACAATCTATATCTCTATCCCCTTAACCGAAGATATCGTCTTTTACAAATCTTTAGTCATTCGAAACACTGTTCTTTCTCTCTTTATTTTTTCATCTAGATAACTTCTCTTTTATATCTGTCACTTGAAACTATTCCATCTTTTAGTCCGTTCTCATACTGTATCCAAAGGTTCTCTGTTTTGACCTCTTCCACCACATATTCTCTTATTTCTAGTAATATCTTGAGACAAAAATCGAAGTTTATCATTGCTGTCGTAATTCATCGAGGGTTGGGAGGGTGTGGGCTTATCTTGAGTATATTGTGTTACTGTGATTTGGTGATATATACTCTTCGCCTAGAACTCTCATGTATACATGTCTGGTGTCTTTTCCTACATAAGGATACTACTGCTAACACTTGTCTTGCTTGCCTTCTCCAGCCTCACTCTTGATTATTGTCAAAAATTAATCACTCTATATCCCCCTATAAAATCCTTCTAAATCCATGTCCCCTATCAACTTCCTTGTACTGTCTCTTTACTTCTTCCTGTTAATTCATGTTGCTTGACTCCCTATGGTCACTATATTCTTTCTCTGAATACTGCTATACTTTCTTTGCTATCTTTCCTGGGAGACTTGCTCTGCTACAAAAGTTCCTCTCTTGTCTTAGTTCCTTAAACTCCTTATTCATTTACTCTCTTGAAAACTCTATCTACTTTAACCTCTTAGGTCATATCCTACTAAATCTCTTATCCATGTACTACTACTATTTATCTAATCATTCTTCTTAATTTCATGAGATTCCTTATAAGTTATTCACTATGTCCCTAAGAGTCATTTTCCTTGGTCACTTTGTACTTCTAAATTCTTTATTTCTTTAAAGGTTCCCTATTCCATCGGCGACCTCCAAACTTAGCTCTTGTTACTGGGCATCAAACCATTCTTCCTCATGCTTCTTATCTATGTTTCATTGGACTTATTGATTTAGCTATCTAGCTATCTCGCGATTAGTCTAATCCATCCATTGCTCTACTTTATTGGTTCACATACTTATTAGAATCATGATTCATAGAAGAAAATATTGTTACTTGTTATGAAAGAACCTGGTCGACTATTTTTATGCCTTGGGGCCATCCAATAATCATTAATTCTCTACACTACTATCTTCTTGTTATGTTAACTTTATACTTAAATATTCTGAATTTCCTTGTTACTTAACGCATTCCTCTTAATTACTTATGTATTTTAACTCTTGGTTCTAAGTTATACTACCAATACTAGTGGTGACTTATTCTCCTGATTACTTCTTAGATTTCGGCTTTTTGCTCTTGCTATAAGCTTCAAGTCTTGACTTTAGCGCTTTGCTCTACTGTTCATACTGGTACTATTCTTGTTCTTAAAAGTCTCTAACCTCTCGGGTCGATTCTCTTATACTTCTATCAGTTTCTACTGGCTTTAGGCTAATATATAAGACCTACTATGCTTGATCTATTCTGAAGACTTCCATACATACTGCAAGCCTTATGCTGACCTGTCTAAATCTTTAGACTATACTGAGTTCTTTCTTTTACTTCCTCAAAAACTTCATTATTTCTTTTCTAGATGATCCATCTTCAAGGTCTTTTTTTTTCTTAAATGAACTCTCATCGGGCTTGTTACGGTTTCTCATATCTATGCTAATAAGAGCTAGGGTAACTGTTGGATAATTATGACCCATAACATCACTATTTGTAAAAGACATTGTGGTTTTTTTTACAAATTAACTATGTGACAAAGGAAATTGCAATTTTTATCATTTTGTAATTAGATTACTTGGAAATATATAAATGATAAAAATCCTTATGATTAGTTCCGGATTAATAAGATATGAGATAATATTAATCCATGAATGATTTAATCATTAAATATCCCTAGTCGTAGTATTATTGAGACTGGACATCGATAATGTAGAATAGACTAGTATTACACTTATGTGATTTATGGAAACTTAACAATATAGTTCTCATATATTTAAGTATAAGATATTTACGTAAGTGTCATAGAAGGTTCTATTAGCCGTTGGACCAGGAACAGCTTCGCTCTGGATAGACCCCTCGGAATCTCATTGGTAGTATGACTATGTGTCTATGGGAATCCGAATCAAGGTAGGTGTATGTGGTCTTAACTTGAGACTTGCATCGCTAATACCCGCGACAATCAGTATGCTTTGGTTTTGGTCGTCTGGGGCTTTAACAGGTTCTATATACACCTCTTCTGGGTTTAATGAGAATCATAGTCTATTGGGTGTGAAGTCAAGATGGAAGTGTCATTTCAGTCATATGGAGATGATGATCACGTAGGGATACAGAACTAATACTCTCAAATGCTGCAGCTATCGGGATAATATGACTAGGTCATGATTATTCGATTAAAGAGCTAGTTGCTAATGATCTGATGTATTCTTCGTACGAGGCAGACATAATTCGAGCCCCAGGCCTAGCATGTGACATTAGATACTGGATCGCAAAACGCAATACATAGTCTACTATGCCTGATATATATTATATATTCTTCGTTGAATATTTCTAGAGAATTGGGTAAGCACAGTGCTTTACTAGAAGCCAACCATGTCTTGTAAATCGGTGAGAACGTGGTACGCACGTGTCGGATAGTCTGACAACTATATTTACTACCAACATATCTAGAAATCTCTTGGGTCGCTTCCCAAAGATTCACCGATGACATTTGACTCGAATATAATTACTCTGGGATTAATTGAGAGAGAGAAATTAATCTAGGATTAATTACGACAAGAATTTTTCTAGGATAAAACTCAAATAGAAGAGAGAATACGATTAATTTGGAATTAATCGATTAAATAATATATTAGATATATTAATTGAAATTAGATTTCAATGCGGAATTAAAATTGGATTTTAATTTAGGCAAACAAATTAATTTGGAATTAATTCGTAAGTGGTGGCACTGTATCTTTTACATAAAGCCCGATGATGAGCCTCATATGGAGGCACTACGTGATAAGTTACGGAAGTCGTGGGAAACGAACATCGGAAGGGAAAATTCAAAAATTAATACATTATCAAATTTAATTCAATTGTTTAGCCTCGGGTTCACTCAGTTGACCTCTGTTTCAAACATTAGCCTCGGCCCAAAACCCATGCAACCCACAAAGGGCCACACGCCCAAGCCATATTCCAATTATATTTAACACATGCCAAAATCCCTCCAAATCCCCTTCCAAATTAAAAATATCTTGAATCTAATCCCCACCAAAAATACACAATATTCTTTCCCTAAATAATTAATTAAATACACCCATTTATTGCTTGATTTGTTTCCTTTTGAAAACTCATGCACATGAGAAACCCTAGCATGCAACTATAAAAGATAACATATTCCAAATCCTAAGGCTCTCTTCACTCACTCACACTACTAACTAACACAAACAAAGCAAAGAAAAACCCTAAACACTCTTCTCTCACTCAACAATGGTCTCTCTCTCGCCTCTCCATGGAACCAAACAAATAGACCATTCCATCTCTCTCAAATAAAAAGCCAAACCCAACAGACTCTCCATACTCGAGAAAACACAAACCTTAAACAACCTCATTCTTGGCCATCCCACAAAGACACACGAACACACTGTCACGCCACCTTCAAACAGACTGCTTCTCCCTTTTCTCTTCACGCCAAACACAAACCAACCGAATGAGAACAAGAAGCCACAACCGAGCAAGCCCTTGACTCACACGTAGAACACAGGCCACAAACTAAACTCTTCACACGCCATCTTCTCTCCTGACTCACGCACATAAACCCTAGCAAATACTCTCACCCTGATTATTCTTCCTCTCTCATCTCTTTCCACACTCGGTAGTGCACACCTCTCATCAACTCATGAAGCAATAAGACCCTAGACCACAAACCACTCATCGAAAAAAATCACACTTACATCCCCGCAAACCCTAAACTAGACACCACTCACGTGAGCCACACTCATAAGCAGCCAACACACACACGACCTCTCCTTCACACAATAAACACATTCAGCTTGGCAGTCCACTCACAACCGACCAAACAATCGCCATAAATCGAACCAACCAGCCCTCCACTAAATCGAATAACCTCACTAACCAAACCAAAGAAACAAACAAAACACAAGCAAACAAAGTAATAGGCCTGAATGTGAACAACAAACCCTTCAAATTAGTCACAAACCAACAAACCAAGCTGCCATTCACTGATCGAAAAAAAAACACAAAAACCACACCTAAACAGAACCCAAAAAGTGACCGAAAATTACTCCCAAAAAAACAATCCCCAAACACCCAAAAATAGTCCTAAAATACAGCCAAAACAGCAGCAAAAATATTGATCCAAACATAATCTGAAATGGCGAAACAAGTGAAGGAAAAACGATCCAAAATAGTGAAGGAATAACAGTCCAAAACAATGGAGCATTAACCCTTCCGGCGATGGTGTAACGCACTTTCGAGAAGCAACTTAAAAGGTAAGACTTGAGGGCACCCTTTACTATTATTTATTTATCTTTTCGGTTGTTTATTATTATTCCCTCGCATGCATCATTATATTTCACGTATATTTTTATTTATATTGGGTTAATGATCGCGTGCTATCTCTTGTGGTATATCAGATGGAAACCCAGACATAAATTCCGTAGCAGAATCTGAATGGACGGTAATACGGTCTGTACTTGGGATACAACTCCACGTACCGCTTGAGAAACTTCCATACACGTGCTTCATTTTATTATTTAATTTTGTGTTCATTTATTATTTGTGTTTACTGTTCCGTTATTTATTTTCTGTGTATTGTTTCTTTAATTACTTATGCATTGTTATTTAGTGTGCATGGGCTAATCACGTTGGATTAAAGGTCCCCGTTTGAGGGAAATGCCTAAGGCAAGCCTTTACGATGATGTTTTACCGCGCCAGATGAAGTACACTTAATTGGATGTGAAATACGTTTAATCGGACATACAAGGTCCCATATAGATGTCGGCATTGGTCGCATCTCTTTTCTTATTTTGTTATTCATTTCATATTGTCTCTTTATTTACTTTTGCATTGTTATCTAGTACGCATGGGCTAATTACGTTGGATTAAAGGTCTTTTATTTGAGGGAAATGCTTAATGGCAGCCTTTACTATGATATTTTGCTACGTCGGTTGAAGTACACTTGATTGGATGTGAAATACGTTCAATCGGGCATACAAGGTCCTATATAGAAGTCGGCCTTGGTCACATCTCTTTTCTTATTTTTTTTGTTCGTTTATTATTGTTTCTTTATTTACTTATGCATTGTTATTTGAAGCGTATGGGCTAATTAAGTCAGATTAAAGGTCCCCGTTTGAGGGAAATGCCTAAAGGCACCTTTACTGTAATATTTTACCACGACGGATGAAGTACACTTGATTGGATGTGAAATACGTTTAATCAGACATACGAGGTCCCATATAGATGTCGGCCAAGTCTCTTGGTCACATCTCTTTTCTTATTTTATTGTTCGTTTCTTATTATTTCTTTATTTACTTATGTATTGTTATTTGAAGTGCATGGGCTAATTATATCGGATTAAAGGTCCCATATTTATGGGAAATGCCTGAGAGCAGCCTTACCACAGTATTTTGCCATGCCGCATTCTGTCTTGCCATGCATAATATCACGTCTCGTTCGAACACGGTCACTAATGCTACACGAACATATGTATTCTGCCTCACTCTGTTCGAACGCTTTTACGAATGCTACTCAAATATATGCATTCAACGTTACCCCATTTGAACGTGTCTTCGAACACTACTCGAATGCATGTATTCTGTTTTACCATGCATCATATCCCATACCGTTCGAATGTGTTTCCGAACGCTACACGAACACACATACAGTGGACAGACCCCATTTTTATTATATTTTGTGCATGCTTGCCTCTTTAGTTATTTCTTTTACATTATGTACTTAATTATCTCTCTTATTATTAATGTTTTTATTGTTATTATTTATCTACATTCTCACGCTTCTTTGTTTAATATGTTCATGAAATTACATGTGCTTTCATTTACGTTTATGGGTGTGTAAACTTGTGTGTTATTTATCTTACGTGTGTTGCATAAAAGTTGGTTACATTATTGCATAAATCTGTTTATTACAATTGGCATAAGTAGGGGACCATTCCGAATCCAACTGTTTGAGGTCTTCCCTTGCGAGAGGTGAGTGCGGCCTTAAATCATTTCCCAGTTCACAGTGGGTGGTGACTCCTTTATTCTCCGGTTTAGTCCCCCATTGACTACTCCGTACTCCCAATGGGTTGTGAGCCCTGACAGCGTCGCTCACATCTCTGTACCATGTTTCTATAGTCTGGTGACTCCACCGGGGATAGAGAATCAGCCCCGAAATAATGCCTTATAATGTTTGTGGTTTTTACTTTAGTTGACCTAGTCTCATATATTGCATAACTTTTTTTATCACGATGGTGTCATGTATCGTGAAGTCACTTTCACTTGGGCAGCGGATCGTTATATGACATCATCACTCGTTGGCACGTACCTTAGGGTATAAAAAAGGTGTGCTCACTTGGTTGCTCGAACCCTTGAGTGGGGAGACCTAGTTGTGGGGAACCCTTCGCCGACGGTAGCCTTTATCCATACCCTTATAAACCCGCATGTGAACTATAGTTGTATGACCTATAGAAGCCACCCTTTATGCTTGTGTTTGGGACTATCATCATTTGGATCCAGTTGGACTTCTCGTCATAAGATACGAACTTGTTGGTCCATTTAAATTGGGATGAGTTTCTATCTTATGATGATTGGGCCAAAAGCTTCCAAAATATCGATGGGCCACTTTGTGTTTGGGCCTCATATCATTTGAAGTTGTTTAGCCACGTTATTGTAAAAGTGTAAACCTGTTGGGCCTTTTTCAACTAGGACAAGTTTGCACCTCGCAATAATATGATTGAATGCTTTGAAATGATAATGGGCCAACTTGTAAAAAAACCTTGATGGACTTAGAAATCCAATCATAAAATAAATATGCTAGAAGCATGAGTCCGATATCCAAACTGGCTTTCATCCAGGAAGGATACTCATTATTATGATATATTTGCATACTTTTGGATGCTTCCAAGTTCATCCCCATGACCACGGTTTTCGAAAGCCCAATTCATCATTTCTAGACAATGACACGATCCCATAATAGGGTAGCCAATGTTATAAATGGATGACCTTTGTCTTTACTGATGGAAAGAGATTGAAGCGACCAAGGTTCACCCCGTAGCATAGGAGAGAGTGATTTTGTGTACCTTACATCGGTGCATAGAACAAGCCTTATCTAGAATCAAATATAGATTTACCACAAGTGTGGGAGAAATAAGGTCGGAAAGATATATTCTGTTTGATCACCTTATGCAACTTATATATCTCATGCATCGCAAGCATACATGGCTAACTCGTAGTTTTAAAGCCATTATAGAATTCCATTGGGTTAGAGAAGAATAAAGACTTGTCAAAAAATAGTTAGCGAACATGAGTGAGTCAGATAACGATGGTTCTCGTATGGATCAGGTGGAGACTAACCTCACTAAGATTACTAAACAGTTGTAAGCTTTGGCCACCACTGTGGCCAGTCTGGCGGTACCCTATACGGGAGGAGTAGAAAATAATGAGAATGTCAGGCGTGCGGAGCCTCCGACTAGAGTAAGTCATGAGATCCTTATTTTTGATGATGACATAGCTGAGTATGCCATGGAAAGAGTAGCCGGGTCTCAAGTAGAGTTACAGAAACTCAGGGATCAGGTAGAGTCAGTTACCGTAAACTAAGGGGTAAACATGAGGATTTGTTGGACTATGGGGCGATGACTTTCGAGGAGCATCTGCCTTCCCAATTCAAGATGCCCGACATAGCCAAGTTCAACGGGAACGGGGACCCAAGGGTCCATCTCCGACAGTATATTTCTATGATGAGTTTAGTGGATTTGTCGAAGCGTCAGGTTCAAAAGATGTTTGGGATGTCATTAGAGAGACCACCCGTGGTATGGTATCATGGACTGGAGAGGAAGATCAAGGATGATTGGAGTGGATTAACAGAGGCCTTTCTGAAGTAGTATGTCAAAGATTTAGAGATCGACTTGTCACTCCGTGACTTGGAGAATAACAAACAGAAGCTTAAGAAGAGCTTTAAGGATTAAGTAGATCGCTGGAGGAGCCAGCTCTTGAAAATACAGACTTGGCCCTCAGAAAAAGGACCAGATCAAGATGATATTAAGGGCACCAAGCCCTCTATTTATAACAACTTGAGGAGGATGACCTCCATGATTAGTGACTTTCGACAAATTAGAGAAACTGTCATGGATTTTGAGGAGGAAGAAGCCGAGAACAGAAAGTTCTATGGCCAGAATAGAAGGACTATTGGGGGGCCTTCTGAGACCAAGCCCGCTACTGCTGAGGTCATTACCATCAGAAACAGGCGATTCTCCAATCTTGGTAGACCTTTTTCAAAGGTGTCGGAAAAGCTGAAGATGCAAGGACTCCTAAAACCTTTAGAACCTAGACCAATTCCAAACTCTGTGCCATCTTACTTCGACCTAAACCTATACTGCCACTTCCACCAGCAGAAAGGCCACGAAACGGACAACTGCGCCTAACTCAGACATGAGATCCAAAATCTCGTTGACGCTCATAAGATACCCGACCCAGAAAAAGAACAACCCAACACACACATAAATCCTCTACCTGACTACCACTCTGTTCCACCACCCACCTATATGATCAACTCCGGCCTACCCAAAAGCTTTGTCCTCCAAACTCTCAACCACCAAGCTTCTTGCATGGGGATAGGGGATGGCAGCAGTGAAGAACCATTGGCCGAGGAAGAAGACAATGCTGCAGACGATGAAGATGTTTCCCCTGGTCAATTTGATTACAATCCTACATTTATTAATAATAAAGACATTTATTTTGCCTACTTGTTCGAGTCTTTTCCTCAATAGCTAAACATGATTCCGATGATGCAATTATGTACTTTAGGGTGAAACCTTAGAAACGACAAGTCCTTGGTACACTTTATATGATGATTTGAGTAATTGATCTAGGTTATACTCATGAGCACTTAATCATAGGTTTATAGCAGTGGAAACCTGAGTAGTCGGTAAGGTGACTAATTGAAGAAATTGCATGTCGATGAATGACCGTTTATTTATATGTCTATTCTGATTTGCTTTGATGTGTGGTATGGTTGAAAATAAAAGAAAAATCTCAAAAGAAGAAAATTAAACCACATATAACCGATAAGCGTGAAGCTACCCATGGGTGAGTATTAGGACCACCATGAGGAGAAATACTTCCTTAAAGGGTAGGTATGTTAAAAAAATAGAGCAATAAAAAGGAGACAAAAAAAGAAAATCATACCATATTGAACACAAAAAAGCAATTATAGAGCATAATTAAGACGTCTAGGCTGATTTGACCCATCGATCCCAATTTTCGAAACGAAATCATTGAGTTGGCTTACCTGGGTATCAAGCTGTGAATGAACCTTTACACACACACACTTTGATTCTGGATTAGATCATTTATTCAAAAACTCGAATTTGAGTTGCATTAAGTGCTTTGAAGGTTCTCTGGTTCCATTCCTGGGCATTCTTTGAGGGCAATAATATGTATAACTATTGGGACTATTTCGTAGCCTGTAATATAGTATGTTGATACGGAATGACACATCACGTAGTCCACTTGGGCCTAGTGCAAACAGCAAAGAGAAGAAAGCTAAACCAAGTCTGGGGGTGACTAGTCTACCACCTTGCTAATCATGGACATAACGAGATATTGAGTCATGAGACCAAAGAAAACTGAGCAATCACAATAGTAGAATTGATAGAAGGAAATTTTAAGCAAGCCCGGGGGTGACCGAAGACTTTTATAGGCCGAGGGCACCAAAGAACACAATGAATGACTAACCAAGGATAACATTGAGCCAAAAAGAAAAAGAAAAACCCATCGGAATAGGAAATACATCCATGCATACATGCATACACGTCACATGCACGTAATTTTTATTTTGTGTTCGCAGGTTTTTTTTTAAAAAAGGAAAAAACGACAAAGACGAGCAGCTCAATTTAGGAACAAGACCCTCAACTCAATTCGGGAACAAGACCCTCATCTCAATTCGGGAACAAGACCCTCAACTCAATTCGGGAACAAGACCCTCATCTCAATTCAGGAACAAGACCATCATCTCAATTCGGGAACAAGACCCTCAGTTCAATTCGGGAACAAGACCCTCAGTTCAATTCGGGAACAAGACCCTCATCTCAATTCGGGAACAAGACCCTCATCTCAATTTGGGAACAAGACCCTTAGCTCAATTCGGGAACAAGACCCTCATCTCAATTCGGGCCTTCATCTCAATTCGAGAACAAAACCCTCAACTTAATTCGGGAACAAGACCCTCATCTCATCTCAATTCGGGAATAAGACCTTCATCTCAATTCGGGAACAAGATCCTCAACTCAATTCGGGAACAAGACCCTCATCTCAATTCGGGAACAAGACCCTCATCTGAATTCGGGAACAAGACCCTCAACTTAATTTGGGAATAAGACCCTCATCTCATCTTAATTCGGGAACAAGACCATCATCTCAATTCAGGAATGGTTCAGGAATTAACCACCTCACATCAGTAACGGTTCGGGAATGGACCACCTCTCATACAATAACGGTTCGGGAATGGACCACCTCTCATACACTAACGGTTCGGGAATAGACCACCCCTCATACAGCAACGGTTCAGGAATGGACGACCCCTCTTACAACAATGGTTCGGGAATGGACCACTTCTCATATAGTAATGGTTCGGGAATAGACCACCTCTCATATAGCAATGTTTCGGGAATGGACCACCTCTCACAAAGTAACGGTTCGGGAATGAACCAAGGTCGAAGCACCTCACCACCAGATCAACTCAGTTTAAAGCATCTCAGAACAGCAGGTAAGTTCGGCAACAGCTGGCGAGCCAGAAAAGTGAAAATGCATGCATGAATTTGATAGGACTGTCACTGTCACACACTACACAAGTCTCATCAAAGTGGGGGCGACTGTAGGCACTGTATTTTTTTTTGCATAAATCCCGATGATGAGCCTCGTATGGAGGTACTACCCGATAAGTTACGGAAGTCGTGGGAAACAGATGTCGGAAGGGAAAATTCAAAAATTAATACATTATCAAATTTAATTCATTTGTTTAGCCTCGGGTTCGCTCAATTGATCTCTGTTTCAAACGTTAGCCTCGGCCCAAAACCCATGCAAACCAAGCAACCCACGAAGGGCCACACGCCCAAGCCCACATCACAAAACCCAAGCCTAATAAAAAATATTCAAATCAAATTTAACACATGCCAAAATCACTCTGAAATCCTCTTCCAAATAAAAATATCTTAAATCTAATCACCACCAAAAATAAACAATTTTCCTTCCCTAAATAAATTAATTAAATACACCACTTTATTGCTTGATTTATTTCCTTTTGAAAAACCATGCATATGAGAAGTAGGGGTGTTCATAGGGTCGGGTCGACCCGCGACCCGACCTGACCCGCAACGACCCGACCCGACCCGGTCGGGTTTATAAAATTTTACAAAAATTGACCCGACCCGAAATTTTCGGGTTGGGCAACGGGTTTGCTTCCTTTGACCCGACCCGACCCGACCCGACCCTATATAAAAAGTATTATTTTTTAAAAATTTTATTAATTTTCTAGAATATTTATTATTATTTTTAAAGTTTTTAGTATTATTTCATTTGTTTATTACTTTTTTTGTATTAAAACTTTATATATATGATAATTTTTGGGACATAAAATAACTAATATTTATATTTCAAAATAATTAATTCAAAAAAATTTTTTTTTTTTTAAAATAACCCGACGACCCGACCCGACCCGAACCCGATCGGGTTACATTATGTCACGACCCGACCCGCGACCCGATTTTCGCTTGACCCGACCCGATCGGGTTAACAAAATTTTGAAAAACCCGACCCGACCCGACCCGTGAACACCCCTAATAAGAAGCCCTAAGGCTCTCATCACTCACTCACACGGCCAACTAACGCAAACAAAGTAAAGAAAAACCCTAAACACTCTTCTCTCACTCAACAATGGCCTCTCTCTCGCCTCTCTCTGGAACCAAACAAATAGACCCTTCCATCTCTCTCAAACAAAAAGCCAAACCCAACAGACTCTCCATACTCGGAAAAATACAAACCCTAAACAACCCCATTCTCGGCCATCCCACAAAGACACACGGACACACTACCACGCCACCTTCAAACAGACCGCTTCTCCATTCTCTCTTCAAGCCAAACACAAACCAACCGAATGAGAACAAGAATCCACAACCGAGCAAGTTCTTGACTCACACGTAGAACACAGGCCACGAATTAAACTCTTCACACGCCATCTTCTCTCTTGACTCACGCACATAAACCCTAGCAAACACTTTCACCTTGATTATTCTTTCCTCTCTCATCTCTTTCCACACTCGGCAGTGCACACCTCTCATCAACTCACGAAGCAACAAGACCTTAGACCACAAATAACTTATCGAAAAAACTAACACTAACAGCCCCGTAAACACTAAATTGGACACCACTCACGTGAGCCACACTCATAAGCAGCCAACACACACACGAACTCTCCTTCACACACAAACACATTCAGCCTGGCAGCCCACTCACAACCGACCAAACAATCACCATAAATCGAACCAACCAGCCTTTCACTAAATCGAATAACCTCACTGACCGAACCAAAGAAACAAACAAAACACAAGCAAACAAAGTAATAGGCCTGAACATGAACAACAAACCCTTCAATTCAGTCACAAACCAACAAATCAAGCTGCCCTTCACTGATCAAAAAACGAACACAAAAACCATGCCTACATAGTACCAAAAATCACCCCCAAAAAATAGTCCCCGAAACACCCAAAATAGTCCCAAAATACAGCCCAAAAAACAACAAAAATAGTGATCCAAAAAAAATCTGAAATGGTGAAACAAGTGAAGGAAAAATGGTCCAAAATAGTGAAGGAATAACAGTCCAAAACAGCAGAGCATTAACCCTTCCGGCTGCGGTGTAACGCACTTCCTAGAAGCAACTTAAAAGGTAAAACCTGATGGCACCCTTTACTATTATTATTTGTATTTTTGGTGGTTTATTATTATTCCCTCGCATGCATCATTACATTTCATGTATATTTTTATTTCTATTGGGTTAATGATCGAGTGCTATCTCTTGCGGTATATCGAATGGAAACCCAGACATAAATTCCGTAGCCGAATCTGAATGGACGGTAACGCAGTATGTATTTGGGATACAACTCCACGTACCTCTTGAGAAACTTTCATTCACGTGCTTCATTTTGTTATTTAATTTTTGTGTTCATTCATTGTTTGTATTTCCTATTCCGTTATTTATTTTCTATGTATTATTTCATTATTTACTTATGCATTGTTATTTAGTGCGCATGGGCTAATCATGTTGTATTGAAGGTCCCCCTTTTGAGGGAAATACCTAAGGGCAGCCTTTACCATGATATTTTGCCGCGCCGGATGAAGTACACTTGATTGGATGTGAAATACGTTCAATCGGGCGTACAAGGTCCCATATAGATGTTGGCATTGGTCGTATCTCTTTTCTTATTTTGTTTTTCGTTTCATATTATTTCTTTCTTTACTTCTGCATTTTATCTAGTGCGCATGGGCTAATTACGTTGGATTAAAGGTCCTCCATTTGAGGGAAATACTTAAGGGCAGCCTTTACTATGATATTTTGCCGCGCCGGATGAAGTACATTTGATTGGATGTGAAATACGTTCAATCGGGCATAAGAAGTCCTATATAGATGTCGGCCTTGGTTGCATCTCTTTTCTTATTTTGTTTCTTGTTTCTTATTGTTTCTTTATTTACTTATGCATTGTTATTTGAAGCGTGTGGGTTAATTAAGTAAGATTAAAGGTCCTTTATTTGAGGGAAATGTCTAAGGGAAGCCTTTACCGTAATATTTTGCCACGCCGGATGAAGTACACTTGATTGGATGTGAAATAAATTCAATCGGGCATACGAGGTCCCATATAGATGTCTGCCAAGTCTCTTGGTCGCATCTCTTTTCTTATTTTGTTTTTCATTTCTTATTATTTCTTTATTTACTTATGCATTGTTATTTGAAGCGCATAGGCTAATTGCGTCGGATTATAGGTCCCCCATTTATGGGAAATGCCTAAGGGCAGCCTTACCACGGTATTTTTTTCGTGCCGTATTCTGTCGGATTAAACGTCCTGTTCAAATGCGTTCACGAATGCTACACGAACATATGCATTCTGCCTCACTCTGTTCGAATGCGTTTACGAATGCTACTCGAACGCATGCATTCGGTGTTACCCCGTTTGAACTTGTCTCCGAACACTACTTGAATGCATGTATTCTGTTTTACCATGCATCATATCCCATATCGTTCGAACACATTTTCGAACGTTAAACAAACGCACATACAGTGGACAGACCCATTTTTTAATCATATTTTATGCATGTTTTCCTCTTTAATTATTTCTTTTGCATTACATACTAATTATCTCTCTTTATTATTAATGCTTTAATTGTTATTATTTATCTACATTTTGGCACTTTTTTGTTTAATATGTTTATGGAATTATATATATGCTTTCATTTTTCATTTACATTTATGGGTGTGAAAACTTGTGTGTTATTTATCTTGCGTGTGTTACATAAGACTTGGTTATATTATTGCATAAATCTGTTCATTACAATTGGCATAAGTAATGGACCATTCCGAACCCAACGGTTTGAGGTCTTCCCTTACGAGGGGTGAGTGCGACCTTAAATCATTTCCCAGTTCACACTGGGTGGCGACTCTTTTATTCTCCGGTTTAGTCCCCCGCGGGCTACTCCGTACTCCCAACGGGCCGCGACCCCGGACAGCGTTGCCCACATCTATGTACCATTTTCCTACAGTAAACGACTTTCATAATAATTTTACTAGGCATTATTATTTAATTAAATTGGATTTAATTACATCACAATAGAAAATTCGTTTAATCAGATTAAACAAACCTGAGCACGAAGTGTGTTGAGTAACCCAACTTGAATTTTGAATTTAAGTGTGGGACCCACTAACTTACATCAATTATCAATCAAGTTGATGGAAGTGGTTGAGAGCATTTAATACCATTTTCCCTCCGACACACTTTGCCTTTTTTTAGCTTATTGGAAAAGCATATACCACTTTTTGCAAGTAAACTTTGGTAATTGTTTTTAGAAAACAAAATACAAAAACACAAAAACTCTCTCTCTTTTCTTGGCTTGGCCGAGAGCTTCACTTCTCCATGGGAAAATTTTTATTCAAATTTTTCTTTTTGCTTGCACATTAAGTGTTAATTAAGGTGATATGGAAACTCACCATTGGGTTGGATTCATTCAACAAAGCTTGGAGCTTCCAACAAACATATAATTTTTTTGAAATCCAACATCCGATCATTGTAAGTTTTTTCTGTAAACTTCATTTATATTCACACACAAATCATCTTAGTGATCTTGTGGCATGTCTAGGACACTAACAATGGTATCATAACCCTTTTCTAAGCATGATTTGAATTTAGGGTTTATAGACTTTATTTGGGGATTTTGTACTTGGAGTATGAATTTTTCCAAATTAGTTGTTTGGTTGAGTATTGATGATGATAAATTGGATTTGTGAATCAATAGATTTGAGAAAATTTTATTAGATTATTTTTCCCAAAAATTCCAACTTGGCCGAATGTAACCCTACATTGTTCTCATGGTGATTTTTTTTTTTGATTTTAGACTATTGGATGAGTTTAAAGCATGAAATGAATATTAATTATTGGTTTAATTAGATTGAAATCAAAATTGGATATTACTTATGCTCATTGCCTTGAGATTGAGCATGTTTAATGGATTGATTTTGCTTTAATTGTGTTGGACATGAATTGGATAAATTAAGCATAATTAATTAGTTTAGTTAATTGAATTGTGAAATTTGGAATTTTATAATTTAATTAGTTGGACTAAATTTGGAATTGGGCTTGTAAAGTTGTATTTGGGCTTAATGGGCTTGGTTGGGCAAAGTATGGTTTAGGAGAATTGGTTGGATCCAATTAGGCCTAAAATCATTTTCGTAAAGTCCAAATATGATAATTGGGCATTTAAAGTTTAATTGGGCCTAATGGGCCGAAATTGATTTTTTGGCAAATAAGGTGATTCCTTGATTGGGTTTTGGTTGCCAAAACCCACACCTTAAGAAATTAATTGAAAGCTCATTAGACTTTAATTAAACGACATTGGATTAATTAGGCTTTGAGACCTAATTAGATTAGATTTAGAATCTAAGTCGTAAATGCACATTTAAAAGTGTAGTTATTTAATTTGGAATTAAATAAATAATTAGTATTGAATACGAATTAAATTAGATTTAAATTGTAGTTCGATATAATTCAAGAATTCGTACTTTGAGTACTTATTCTCAAACGAGTTGGACTCGCGCAAATCAAATAGTTGTTTGAACATTGGTTGATCACTATTCAAAGATTAATTAATTGGATTAGATTGATTGATAACATGCTTTGTGTGAATACATGGATGTGATTTATGAATAATGTATATCGGATGGATATTAGATGGGTGAGGACAATTTTGGAAATTATTGTAATAAATTTAGAATTTATGAATTGGACCTGCGTGTCCAGCCTATTACCTCTTGATTCTTTGTATTTCTCTTCTCACCTATTCCCCTCAATATAAATGAGGTTTCTTTATAAGTGTTATGTAATTGGGTAGAGATAAGAATAGTGCTAGCGGGAGAGAGAAAATGGAGAGATTTGTTCTAGGAATAATTTGTGAGATATCCATTGGTATATAATTATTATTTTATTTATCGCGCCTTAGTATGCTTTTAGAATGCATGCTTAAGAGTGTATGATGGGACCTTAACAAAGATAATTAATTGATTATCAATTACGCGAAAAATCCATCAACAAACATTAAGCGCTTTCCTTCCATTGAGTGATTCTCTCTCAAGATCCAAGATTGGCACTGGTTTATTGGCCAAAGTCAAGACCTTTGTCCATCGCGGATGTGTTTGAATCATGAAGGCTTTGTTCCATATCGTATGTCTTGTCCAAATTGTGATTTGTTGGCCAAAGTCAAGATCACTTCTTGTCCGTCGACATCGATTACGAAGCTTTCCAAAGTTAATGAGTCACGCTTAACTAGAATCATTAAGCTTTTTGTGCCAAAGCCAAGGCTTAGTTGATTTAGAGGAAAAAGGTTAGGAAAATATATTGGATATATTGGCATATATATTGTATATATGTTTCAGACTTGGATGTCCACCTACTGGATCTAGGAATTGGATGAGATCCAATTGATCTTAGAGATCTACCTAGTTAAGTATCATACAATTTGTTGGCCAAAGTCAAGATTGTGTGTTACTTAACGGGATCCTAGCCCACTAGGAAACTAGGTTTCCCGAGTACTCCACAGAGGGTTAGAGGCTCGCTGAAAAATAGTGGGAGGCAAGTATTAAATTTGAAATTTTGTTTAGATACTTGCCAAAATGCGCTCATTTCATTTTTCGTCGTTATTTATTTTTATGTATATATTAGTTGGACTAATATTCTAATTGTTGTTTTAATTTAAACAGTTGGTCTGTATTCAAAATGCTTCATATATAGTTTATTATATAATTAGATTATAGTAATCAATATATTTGAATTTAATAAACAAAATTATAGTTGATTATATAGTTTGACTATAGTAATCATTATATAGAAATGTACCTGAGATCGTTGATTGGATAGTGAGACTATTGGAATCAAGATACTTGAAAGATTAGCGCTTAAAACATAATCCTAGGTGAAAATGTATTTAAGCGACTCCAATTTTCAGATTGGGAATAGTACCTCAGGATAGTCCTGGAAACCGAGAAGTTACATTATTTGATAAAATGACATCTCAGGCCTAAGCCCGGAGTTGAGCGAATAGTAAAGCATGATCTTTGGAAGATTCATGTGATAATAACTTTAGTGCTTAATCTGTTATTCTTGCCATAATGACTCCTTAATTTCTTCGTCAGAACTAAGGATTAGATCCTTATACCATGATGTTGAAATTGAAGGATCTTCATAGATCTATACTTAGTTCTTAGAAGCATTAATTGCAATAGAAAACTCTTGGAGAGTTAATGGCTATGCTCAAGGAGACAAAGCCAGAGTTTGCAAAAGGGCAAGAAGCGCACGGCGCATCTTACTTCGACATCCCAGATGGCCAAGGCTTGGCCAAAGGCTTCTGAGTTATGAAAAAGGGCAAAGGCAAAATCATCACAGTCTTCTAGGAAGACAAAACATATCCCAAAATGTCTACCTAAAAACTGTGGCAAACGGGGACACTGGAAGCGTGACTGCCGTATGGACAAGGCAGACATGAAGGAAATGAAGACGGGGCAAGGCTTCGGCTTCAAATATGTTTGTCATAAACATGTTCACTATTAGTTTCAAAATTGGATTTTTGATACTATATGTGGTACATAAATATGAAGTGATGTGCAGAATCTGCTGATAAGCAGGATACTGACTTCAGAAGAGATTGACCAGCAATCAGAAACGGGACGAGAGTCGATGTTTTAACCGTAGAAATCTTAATTTTGGAACTACCCTTCGGGCATGTACTTAAATTAAGAAACTATTATAATATACCTAGTTTGACTAGAAATATTTTCTCTATATATAAGTTTAACCCGTTGCGGGTATACCTTTATATTCTAGAACACTAAAGTATTTTATTTTATAAAGATGATATTGAGATAAACACATTAGATGTAAATAATAGTATTTATATTTTGAATATAAAAGGATCTCAAACATATAACGTGACAAACAAATAGCTCAAACTGATTTAATCAGATGAGACTTATTTATGACATTGTTGTCTGGGACACATTAATAGGACTCGTATATCCACACTTTCGAAGAGTGGGTACTAGGACGGATTTCACTCTAACTCAAATGATGTCTACGAATCTAGTTAATTAGGCAAAGTGCCTAAAATACCTTTTACTTGGTAAAAGTGTAAGTGCCACCGATCTGTTAGCCCTCATTCATAGTGACATTAGTGGGCCCATATCTAGCTAGGCTAGAGGTGGATATGAAAACTTCGTAACCTTTACGGATATAGCATCACGTTATGGTTATGTGTTTCTTTTGAAACATAACTAGGAAACTTTTGAGTTAATCAAAGAGTTTCGACACGAAGTAGATAGACAGACCGACTAAAGTATTAAACCGTCACGGTTAGACCATGATGGAAAATACTTAAGCAATAAGTTTCTTGACTAATTGAAAGGGTATAGTAGTCTTTCATAGTGGACTCTTCCCGGAACACCTCAATCCGGATGGTGTGTCCGAACAGAGAAACCCAACTTTATTGGACATGGTAAGGTTAATCATGAGTCTCTCTGAGCTACCATTTTCCTTCAAGAGATACACATTAAACAGTACAACACTTATTTGAATAAGGTTCCATGAAAATCTGTTAGACATAATTCGTATTAGATATGAACAGGAAATAAATCAGGTTATCTCATTCCTGAAGATTTGGGTATGCTGGGCATACGTTTGGATGATACCAAACTAGAACCCAAATCAGATAAGTGCTTATTTGTAGGTTATCCTAAGGAAACCAAAATATAGTACTTATACATCTCACAAGAGAATAATGTAATTGTTGCTCACCATGCGATTTTCCTAAGAGGAATACCTATATGCAGTGGTAAGTGGGAGGAAAGTAAAACTCGATGAAAATTAGAGTAATACTATTCCAGGCACCGATTCCTTAATAGAATACAAATAGTTCACCAGGGATGAAACTGTACCATAATCTTCGAATACACAAGAATGGCGTAGGTCAGAGAAAGTCAGAAGACAAGCTGGGAGGTATGGGTTTCTGATCTCACCTCATGAAGATGTCAATCTTATTGAGGAATACGAACTGACTACGTACGAGGAAGTGATACAAGGTATCGACTACCTATTCATAGTAAAATGCCATAATGTCCAAATTGGATTCCATGTTTACCAACCATGTTTGGAAACTGGCTGTTGTACCAAAAGGCAATGTGTCTATTGGTACTATATGAGTCTTCAAGGAAGACATACATGGATGGCAACAAACAAATGTACAAAGCTAGGCTTGTACATAAAGGGTATCGTCATCAACATGGCGTCGATTACGATGAAACCTTTTACCCTGTTGCCATGGTTGAATCCATTTGGATAATGCTTGCTAATGCTGCATGTTTCATTTATGAAATATGACAGCGGAATGTCAAGATCGCTTTCCTTAAAAGGAAACCTTTAGGAGGATTTTATCAACATCCTGACGGTTTTTTCGTACCAAAACAAGCAAACAAGGTTTGTAAGTTAAATCGATCCATTTATGGATTGAAACAAGCATTATATTCTTGGAACTGATGTTTGGATGTAATCATAATCGTTTATGATTTAATTCAAAACACATATAATTCTAGTGTATATAAGAAGGTTAGTGGGAGCGCACTGACAATGATTGTCCTGTAAAATAATGATATATAATTTCTTGGAAATGACATTCCCATAATACAATCGGTGAAAGCTTGGCTTTCATGAAAAATTCTCCGTAGACTACTTGGGAGAGACAACCTTTATTCTAGGAATAAGGATCTACTGGGATAGATCTAAAAGTTGTTGGCACTCTCTGAAAGCTCGTACATTGAAAGATGTGTACGTGACCTGGTGGGTTTGTAAGTTAAATCGATCCATTTATGGATTGAAGCAAGCATTATGTTCTTGGAACTGATGTTTGGATGTAATCATAATCGTTTATGATTTAATTCAAAACACATATAATTCTAGTGTATATAAGAAGGTTAGTGGGAGCGCACTGACAATGATTGTCCTGTAAAATAATGATATATAATTTCTTGGAAATGACATTCCTATAATACAATCAGTTAAAGCTTGGCTTTCATGAAAAATTCTCCGTAGACTACTTGGGAGAGACAACCTTTATTCTAGGAATAAGGATCTACTGGGATAGATCTAAAAGTTGTTGGCACTCTCTGAAAACTCGTACATTGAAAGATGTGTACGTGACCTGGTGTCTCATATGCTTTGAGCATATGGAGTCACAATCAGGACAATCCAAGTGATAGTCACTGGATTGATGTTAAGAACATCCTTAAGTATCTTAGATGAACTAAGGATGCTTTCTTAAACAATGGAGAATGAGAACTTGAAGTGACTAGGTTCACTACTACAAGTTTCCATACCGATAAAAATGACTATACGTCATAATAAGGGTACTGTATAGTTTGAATAACGGAACAGTGAGTTGGAAATCTTCCAAGTAAGATACTGTTGCCAAATAAACAACAAAAGCGAAACTTTGCTGCAACTGATGCAGCAAAAGAAGCATTTTGGATCTTAATAAATCTAATTAGATTAGATATAGTTCTGTTAGCAGCTGAGCTAGGCTACATCACAGGATAAAGAATTTACGGTCTCATCAGAGATCTGATATGCACTTTAATTGTTTTCATCTAATTCGTCGGATCATACATCATGGCGATGTGATGATCGAATAAATCACATCAGATGATAACCCTTTAAATCCGCTGATGAAAGATGTTTCTCAGCAGAAATTTGAGCCACGCATACATACTTCAGGTGTAAGACACTTGAGCGATTGGCTATAGGCCAAGTGGGAGATTGTTGGATAATTATGACCCATATAATCACTATTTGTATAGAACATGCTATTGTTGTACAAATTAACTATATGACAAAGGAAATTGCTCTTTTATCATTTGTAATTGGATTATCGGGATATATAAATGATAAATGGTCCTTAGGATTAGTTCCGGATTGAGATGATATGAGACAGTATCAATCCACAAAGGTTTAATCATTAAATAATCCTTAGTCGTAGTACTATCGAGATTGAACATCAATAATACGGAAAAGACTAGTATTACACTTGTGCGCGTTATTGGAGTATAACGACATAGTTCTCAAATATTTAAGTATTGGATACTTATGTAAGTGTGATAGGAGGTTGTGTTTACCGATGGTACAGAAACAACTTCGCTTTGGATAGACCCCTCGGAATCCCATTGGTAGTATGACTGGGTTAAACTGAGACTTACACCGCTAATACTTGCGATAATCAATATACTTTGGTTTTGGTCGTCCAGGGTTTTAACAGGTTCTGTGTACGCCTCTTCTGGGTATATTGAGAATCGTAGTGTATTGGGTGTGATGTCAAGATGGAAGTATCACTCCAGTCATAGTGGAGATGATGATCACGTAGGATACGGAACTTGTACTCTTTTATACTGCAACTATCGGGATAATATGACAAGGTCATAGTTATCCGATTATATAGAGTAGTTACCAGAGATCCGATATGTTCTTCGCACAGGGCAGACACAATTTCAGCCCCAGGCCTAGCATGTGACATCCGATACTGGATCGAAATACGCAATACTATGTATACTACTCCTGAAAAAGATTAAAATATTCCTTTAAGAATATTTCTGGAGAATTGGGAAGGCACGGTGCTTTGCTAGAAGCCAACCATGTCTCGTAAATCGGTAAAGACGTAGTACTAGGTACGTACCTGTATTTTAATTCAGGAAAACGAGTTAATTTAGAATTAATTCGCTAACGACGTGAATTGTAATTTTACTAGGCATAATTATTTAATTAAATATGATTTAATTACATCGCAATAAAAAATTCGTTAATTCAGAATTAGCGAACCCGAGCCCGGGAGTGTTTGAGGCCCACTCGTATTTCGAATCCAGTGGTACCCACAAGTCACATCACACGTCACATCATTAGTCATTCTTGTGATGTAAATCACATCAACTTTGAGTGATGTGATGTAAGTCACTTTTGAGTGATGTGAATAGTTGAAAGACATTAAAGTCTTGTACCTTTTTTGGAAAAATGGGATTTGTATTTGATTTTTGAAATCAAGAATACATACAACATATTACAACCTCTCATTCTTCTCTCCTCTAACTCACGGCCAAGGAGCCATTTTTCTCTCAAAACGTTCTGGGCTTGGCCGAGAACAAAAAGAAGCAAAGGAACAATTTGTGGAAAATTTTTCCAAGTGCTAGCACACTCAAAGGAGTCTCATGAAGGTGATAGGGAAACCCATTCATGAGCATGGAATCTCATCTCAAAGCTTGGAGCTTGAAGAACAACACAAGGAGGCAACCAAGGAGCTTGAAGAACAACACAAGGAGAAATTTTTTGTGTTCGTCGCATCCTAAAACCGATCAAAGTAAGTAATTCCGCTACTTTATTTTGATGTATTCGCATATTTCATATGCTTAATTGATCTTGGTTAGACCTAGAAAACCCAACACAGAGCCCATGCCTTAAGAATTAATTGAAAGCTCATTGGACTTTAATTGAATAGTATTGGATACTAATTGGGCCTTTGAGACATATTTAGATTTGATTTAGAATCCAAGTCTTTAAGGCATATAAATAAGTATAATTATTTAATTTGGAATTAAATTCGAATTAGTATTGAATACAAATTAAATTGGATTTAAAATTATAGTTCGATATTATTCAAGAATATGTACTTTGAGTATTTATTCTTAAACGAGTTGGACTCGCGCAAATCAAATCGTTGTTTGAACATTGGATGGTCATTAATTCATAAATTAATTAATTGGATTAGATTGATTGAATAACATGCTTTGTGTGAATACATGGATGTATTTGTATGAATAATGTATATCGGATGGATATTAGAAGGGTGGGGCAATTTTAGAAATTGTTGTAATAAATTTGGAATTTATTAAATTGGACCTGCGTGTCCAACCTATTTTTTTTTACTCTTTGTATTTCTCTTCTCACCAATTTCCCTCAATGTAAATGAGGTTTCTTCAATGTATTATGCAATTGGGTAGAAGTATAGTGCTAGTGGGAGAGGGGAAAGAGAGAGATTTATTCTAGGAACAATTTGTTATATATCCATCGTCATATCATTATTAATTTAATCGCACGTCATTATGCTTTTAGAATGCATGCTTAAGGGTGTATGATTAGACCTAATCAAAGGTAATAAATTGATTGCAAATTTATGCGAAAACCCTCACTTCAATATTAAGCGTATTCCTTCCATTGATTGGTTCTTTCTCAAGATCCAAGATTGACTTTGATTTATTGGCTAAAGTTAAGATCATTGTCCATCGTGGATGTGTTTGAACCACGCAGGCTTTATTATATATCGCATGTCTTGGGCAGTTGTTGTTGGACAATTATGACCCATAACATCACTATTTGTACAGAACATGGTGTTGTTGTACAAATTAACTATGTGACAAAGGAAATTGCTCTTTTATCATTTGTAATTGGATTACCGGGATATATAAATGATAAAAGTCCATATGATTAGTTCCAGATTAATAAGATATGAGACAGTATTAATCCACTAAGGTTTAATCATTAAAATATCCATAGTCGTAGTATTATCGAGATTGGACATCGATAATGTGGAATAGACTAGTATTGTAATTGTGCGTGTTATGGGAGCATAACGACATAGTTCTCATATATTTAGGTATTGATACTCATGCAAGTGTAATAGGAGGTTGTGTTTACCGATGGTACGGAAACAGCTTCGCTCTGGATAGACCTCTAGAAATCTCATTGGTAGTATGACTATGTGTCTATGGGAATCCGAATCAGGGTAGGTGTATTTGGTCTTAACCTGAGACTTGCATCGCTAATACTTGCGACAATCAATATACTTTGGTTTTGGTCGTTCGGGGCTTTAACAGGTTCCGTGTACGCCTCTTCTGGGTATATTGAGAATCATAGTGTATTGGCTGTGATGTCAAGATGGAAATATCACTTCAGCCATATGGAGATGATGATCACGTAGGATACAGAACTAGTACTCTTATACTGTAATCATCGGGATAATATGACTAGGTCATGTTTATCCGATTATAGAGACTAGTTACCAGAGATCCGATATATGCTTCGTACGGGGCAGACAAAATTCCAGCCCTAGACCTAGCATGTGACATCCGATAGTGGATCTTAATACGTAATACTATGTATACTACGCCTGATAAAGATTACACTACGCCTGATAAAGATTACATATTCCTTTAAAGAATATTTCTGGAGAATTGGGTAGGCACAGTGCTTTGCTAGAAGCCAACCATGTCTTGTAAATTGATAAAAACGTGGTACCGAGTACGCATGTATTCGAATAGTCCGATGACCATATTTACTGCCAATATATCCAATGATCTCTTGGATCACCTCCCAAAGATTCACTGTTGATGTTTGACTTGAACAGATAATTAATCTGGGAATTAATTATGACAGAGAAAATTAATCTGGGATTAATTACGGCAAATAATTAATCTAGGAATTAATTATCAAAGAGAAAGAATTAATCTGGGATTAATTGCGATGAGAATTTATCTGGGATTAAATTCGTCGAGAAGAGAGGGAACGATTAATTTGAAATTAATCGATAAAATAATATATTCGATATATTAAATGAAATTAGATTTCGATGCGAAATTAAAATTGGATTTTAATTGGGCAAACGAATTAATTTAGAATTAATTTGAGAGCGACGTGAATAGTAATTTTACTAGGCATAATTATTTAATTAAATTTGATTTAATTACGTCGCAACGGAAAATTCATTAATTCAGAATTAACGAACCCGAGCCCGAAATGTGTTTGCGGGCCCACTTGGATTTTGAATTAAAGTGGGGCCCACAAGTCACATCGCAAGTCACTTTATTGATGGAAGTCGTGTCACATTTTCTAATTGACATCCAGTCACTATTCATGATGGAAGTGGTTGAGAGCTTTTAATGAAGCTTCTCCAATACACTTTGTTTTTGTTTTTGCTTTTTGAAAAGCATATACACATTTTGACAAGTCAAAAATGTATAGCTTTTGTTTTAGAAACAAAAATAACAAAACATATCTCTCTCTCTTCTCTCCCTCATTGGCCGAAACTTGTAGGCTTTCTCCATGGAATTTTTGTTTCAAAAATTCAAGCTTGCTATCACATTTAGAGTCAAAGGAATGTGATAGGGAGACTCACCCGAGAGTTTGGAACTCGTCTTCAAGCTCCGAAGCTTCCAACACATCCAACAAAGGTGGAAATTTTTGAAATATCCTCAACCAATCAATGTGAGTATTCCACAACTCTCTTGGTAATGCACACACAAATCACTCTTAGTTGATCTTGGCATGTTCTAGGAACACTTACAGTTGTGACTTGTTGGCCAAAGTCAAGGTCACTTCTTGTTCATCAACGTGGATTACGAAGCTTTCCCACAGTCAATGGGTCGTGCTTAACTGGAATCATTAAACTTGTTGAGCCAAAGCCAAGGCTTAGTTGATTCAGAAGGAAAGATTAGGAAATATATATTGGATATTTATATCTTCGACTAGGAGGTCCACCTACCAGATCTTGGAATTGGATGGGATCCAATTGATCTACCTAATTAAGTTTCATACAGCTTGTTTGGGCAAAGTCAAGGTTGTATGTTATTTAACGGGATCCTAGCCCACTAGGAAATTGGGCTTTCTGAGTACTCAAATGAGGGTTAGAGGCTCGTCAAAAAATAGTGGGGGCTAGTATTAAATTTGCAATTTCGTTTAATACTTGCTAAATACGCGCTTTTTTTTTCGTCATGATATATATTTATTAGTTGGACTAATACTTTATTGTTTTTTTTAACAGTTGGACTACACTCTTATAACTTCATTTGTAGTTGATTATATAGTTGGACTATAATAATCATTACATTTGATTGTACCTGATATCATTGATTGAATAGTTAGACTATTGCAATCAAGATGACTGGAAAGATTAGCGTTATAGACATCGTCATGGGCGATAATGTCTTTAACGGCACCAATTTTTCAGACTGGGAGATGAATTTCAGGATTGTCATGGGAGCCGAGAAGTTACTCTATATCATAGACAGACCTTTCGGGCTTGAATATGGACATGAGTGTTGTGATCATGAGCTTTGGAAGACTCACAGTGATGACAAATCAACTGCACAGTCTGTCATGCTTGCTACATTGACCCTTTAATTTCGTCGTCAAAACAAAGGATTGGATCCCTACAACATGATGTTGAAATTGAAGGACCTTCATAGATCTAACTTTAGATCTCAGAAGTATGAATTACAAAAGAAGCTCTTTCGCTCACATATGTCATATGGTACATCTATCGAGCACTATGTGTTACAGATGATTGCTAACATCGAACAACTAGGTCAACTGGGCATAACCTTCAAGGCTGAGACTTCCATTGATTTGATCTTACAGTCTCTGCCTGACTGTTGGGGCAGGTTCATCATGAACTATAATATGATGAACCAAGAGAAGACTCTTGGAGAGTTGATGCCGATGCTGAAAGAAGCAGAGCCATAAGCAGTCCTATCATAACATAACCGAAAGAGGAAGTTCAAGCTAACTCACTTAGCCCCCACTCCATGCCGATAATTCCACCATGTAAACTGAGAACCAGTGTACATTCTACTAATAAAAAGAAAGAGTGGAAGAGTGAAGGATAAGATATAGAACGAAATTCAAATAAACCGAAAAGGTGAATGGTCAAACTGTATGCAATCGACAACCAAAAGAAAGAAGCCAGCTGTGGCACACTGACACTGACTATATCATTTTATTGACCTCAATTCCATACACCATGAATGTGCCGCTTTCTCGATCACTTTTCTAGCTGATACCAGGACTAGAAATTAAATCTATTCTTATATAGAATGCCGATCACACCTCAAATCAACAAGCTAGTCAGCTATCTGATTCTTGCTAGGCATATCTTTTCAATTAGGATACATGTACTAGCAATTATACTAGCAACTCTCCTATCAATCAGGTTACCAGTGACATGCTAAAAGAAAGCTGACTTTGACTTATGATCCACTTTTTCTTTAAGAAACTTTCTATTATTACTCATAATAATAATAAATCTTCTATATACCTCAAAATGGGCCTGGAATTATATGTAGTTCAATAACTCGACTTCCGATGAATAGTCATCCTAATATCCCATCTTTGAGGTTTTTATCAACATAAAAGAGTAGCAGTCTAAGAGTGTCTGATATCCACCCTAGCGCGAAGCCCATCTTACTTTGATATATCAAAAGGCCAAGGCTTGGCCGAAGGCTTCTGGAGGTGTGAAGAAGAAGAAGAAGAAGAGAAATGGCAGTGCCAAATCATCACAGTCTTCTGGGAAGACTAAGGCCAAATCCCAAGATGTCTGCCTATAGTGTGGCAAATGGGGTCACTGGAAGCGTGACTGTTGTGAGTACAAGGCGCCCATGAAGGAAGTGAAGGCGGGCAAGGCTCCGGCTTCAGGTATATTTGTAATTGAAATAAACATGTCTACTTCTAGTTTTAAAAATTGGATTATTGATATACAGGATCTACGGATTAGCATGAGACTGGCTTCAAGTGAGATTGACCTACGAGTTGGAAACGGGACCAGAGTCGCTGTTTTAGCTGTAGGGACCTACATTTTAAAACTGCCCTTGGGGCATGTATTTTCATTATAAGACTGTTATTATGTACCTAGTTTGACTAGAAATATTATCTCTGTATCTTATTTGACCCAATGCGGGTATACTTTTGTATTCCGAAACACCGGGTGTTGTATTTATAAAAATGATTTTGAAATATGTACTACTGATGCTAATAATGGTCTTTATATTTTGAATATAAAAGAATCTCAAACATATAACATGACAAACAAAAGGCTCAAATTGAGTATAACAGATTAAGCTTATCAGTGGCATTGTTGTCTGGGACACATTAACAAGACTCGTATATCCACAATTTCGAAGAGTGGATACATGGATGGATTTGATACTAACTCATATGACGTCTGCGAATCTTTTTTATTAGCCAAGATTCTTAAAACGCCTTTTAGCAGTAAAGATGTTCGTGCCACCGAACTATTAGCCCTCGTTCATAGTGACGTATGTGGACCCATGTCTAGCAAGGCTAGAGGTGGATATGAATACTTTGTAACTTTTACGGATGACGCATCGCGTTACGGTTATATGTATCTTATGAGACACAAGTCAGAAACTTCTGAAAAATTCAAAGAGCTTTGACACGAAGTAGAAAAATAAACCTACAAAAGTATTAAAATATTACAATCGGACTGTGGTAGAGAATACTTAAGCAATGAGTTTCTTGATTACTTGAAAGAATATGGTATTCTTTCACAGTGGACTCCTCTCAGAATATCTCAACTAAATGGTGTGTTCGAATAGAGAAACCGAACTTTATTGGAAATGGTAAGGTCAATGATGAGTCGCACTGAGCTACCAATTTTCTTCTGGGGATACGCATTGAACAATACAATACTTATTTTGAATAAAGTTCCGTCAAAGTTTGTAGAACAGACTCCATATGAAATATGGACAGAAAAGAAATCGGGTTTCTCATTTCTAAAGATATGGGGATGCTTGGAAAACGTTAAACATTTGGATGGTACCAAACTTGAACCCAAATCGGATAAGTGCCTATTTGTAGGTTATCCTAGGGAAACCAAAGGATATTACTTCTACAATTGCGGTGATAAATGAGAGGAAAGTAGAACTCGATGAAAATCATAGTGATACTGTTCTTGACACCGACTCCCTAACGGAACATGAACAAGTCATTAAGGATGAGACCGTACCATAATCTTCTAATACACAAGAGCCGCGTAGGTCGGAGATAGTCAGAAAACAACCTGAGAGGTATGAGTTTCTGATCTCATCTCACGTATTGAGGATAATGAGCCGGCTATGTATGAGGAAGCGATACAAGGTATTGACTCCGCTTTATGGAAAGATGCCATAAAGTTCGAAATGGATTCCATGTATACCAACCAAGTTTGGACACTGGTTGATGCACAAGAAGGCGTTAAGCTGATTAGTTGTAAATGGGTCTTTAAGAGGAAGACATATATGAATGGCAACATACAAACGTAAGAAAGCCAGACTTGTAGCGAAAGGGTATCGTCAATGACATGGTGTCGATTACGACGAAACTTTTTCACCTGTTGCCATGATTAAATCCATTCGGATAATGCTTGCTATCGATGCATATTTCGATTATGAAATATGACAGATGAACGTCAAAACCCACTTTCCTTAACGAAAATCTTTTGGAGGATGCTTTTATGCAACAGCCTGAAGGTTTTGTTGTGCCAAAAAATGCAAATAAGATTTACAAGTTAAATCAATCCATTTATGGATTGAAGCAAACATCACGTTCTTGAAATCAACATTTTGATGAGATCATAAAAGAATATGATTTCATTCAAAACGAAGATGATTCTTGTGTATATAAGAAGGTTAGTTGGAGTGCACTGACATTTATTGTCCTTTACGGTGATGATGTATTGTTTATTGTCAATAGCAATCGGTGAACGCTTAGCTTTCATTAAAATTCTCCATGAAATATCTGGGAGAACCAGCCTTTATCCTGGGAATAAGGATCTATCGAGATAGATCTAGAAAGCTGCTTGGACTCTCCCAAAGCTCGTTTATTGACTAAGTGTTGAAGAAATTCAACATGGATCAGTCTAAGAGGGGACTGCTTCCAATGTCACATGGCGTCTCTCTATCTAGGGACTTGTGTCTAAAACTCAAGATGAAAGAGATAACATGAGTCGGATATCGTTCGCTTCTGCAGTTGGATCGATCATGTATGCCTTGATATGTACACGACCTGATGTCTAGTATGCTTTGAGCATGTGGAGTTGTTATCAGGCCGATCCAGGTGATGGTCACTGGATTGCTGTTAAGAACATCCTTATGTATCTTAGACGAACTAAGGATGCTTTCTTAGTCTATGCAGATGGAGAACTTGAGGTAATTAGGTTCACCGATGTAAGTTTCCAAACCGATAAAGACGACTCTAAGATAAAATCTGGGTATATATTTTGTTTGAAGAACGGAATAGTGAGCTGGAAATCTTCCAAGCAAGAGAATGTTGCTGATTCAACAATAGAAAAGGAATATATCGCTGCAACTAAGGTAGCAAAAGTAGCAGTTTGGATCTGTAGGCATTGTATTTTTGCATGTGAAACCCGATGATGAGCCTCATTTGGAGGCACTATCTTTTAAGTCGCGGAAATCGCGGGAAACGGACGTCGGAAGGGAAGAGTCAAGAATTGACGGTTTTGTCGGATTTAGTTCACGTGTTTAGCTTCGAGTTCGCTGTTGGATCTCCGTTTCAAAACTTATTCCCGGCCCAAGACACTCACAAAACACACACCTAGGCCCAAGACCCCGCATCCAACCCAATCCAAAATAATTGAAACTTTAAAATGCATGTCACCAATTAAATTAAATTAAAATCCAACACATTAAAGCCCAACACCTAACCAAGCCCACTAACCAAGGCCCACTCCTCTCTTTGGCGCCAACTTCACATAATGCACACCCAAATTAAACCAAATGTTAAATTAAATTAATTAGATAATGTATTTGAATTAATATTTTAATTAAACCATTTACCAATTAAATAAAACACAAAATATAATCCTACCTAATCTAAACAAATCAAATAAATCATATACTAATTAAAGAAATTGCATGCCTAATTAAAATCAATCAACAAATATTATTCCTAATTAAAAATATATTATTCCTAACTTAAAATATTGTATGCCTAATCAACATAAACTACATATACTACATTCCTAATTAGCCTAAATTTGTCCCCCAATCAAATATATATTTTCCTTTTGTGACACTAATTAGATATTACAAATCCCTATCCATGCAAACCCTAATTGACAACTATATAAACAAATTAAAACCAACCCTAGGGCTCCTCTCTGGAATCACTCACCACTCACGGCACAAACAAACTCAAACAACTCATCAACCTTCAACACACAGCCTTCATTACCCTTACATTGCCTCCACGAAGCCAGCCCATTCAACAAGAATCATCAAAAACCCTAATCACATGCCCACGTAACTGCCTTCATAAGAAACAGCCATAGCCTCTCTTTTCTTGACACACTTACACTAGCCACAAACCTTCTCCACGACGAGCCCATTAACGCCCTCTGCCCAGCTCGCCACCTGCCTTTGACGCAACAAACCTCAGCCTTTGCCCCCCCAAACAGCCCCTCTCTTCATTCAACACGCCACCATCACTCAGTTCACGTAAGCCATCTTACGCACACAAAGACAACAACCCCTCACTCACAATTACACTCTCCACATTACCGTACCTCTAAAAGCCACACACAGCACGTACATAGCTTTAACGCCATAATAAGCAACCCTCATCAGCCCTTACCACGCCATTAGCCACAAACACACAGGTAGAAAAATTGACCAAGCCCCCTCGCTCGGGCAGTCTCAGCCCACGCCTAGCCACCTTGCCTTCACACACCATAAACCTAAACAATCAACCCCTACTCAAAAACTAATAAGCCGAATCAAACCTATCTAACGTACCTTTCACCGATCGAGCAGTCTTAAACCGCAGCCATACAAACTGCCACCAAAACCCACTCACGTAGCCTGCCCACTGCCGACTACAACAACCCACAAATAACCCCTGAAAACAGTGAGTAAAACCATTGAAAACAGTCCCAAAATATAGCCAAAACAGTGACCCAAAACAGCCCTTGAACAGTCTAAAAATCTGCACTTTAAACCGAGACAAAAACACCCCAAAATAGTAGCTTAACACACCTGAACAGTGACCAGAAAATACAAGGAAAACAGCAGCAAAACGACGCCAAAACAGTGGGACAGCGAGCCAAAACGCGAAGCTAGCGAACCAGAAAAGTAAGGAGCTTTCATCCCTTCCGATCTCCGCGAAACGTAAGTCCGAGGATAACTAAAAAGGTTAGACCTGAGGGTATTTTTCACACTTATTTCTATTTAATTTCTGTTCATTTATCTTGATTATATTTTCTGTATTTGTGCTATTTGTTGTATATACGATGTTTGTTGTGGATTTTGGATGAAAGGCATGCCGCCTCTCGTGGTATATAGGATGGAAACCCGGACGTAAATTTCATAGCCGATTCCGAATAGACGGTAGTATGATCTGTACTCGGGCCACAACTCCACGTATCACTTGAGTAAACGGCATGTTCTTTTGCTTAATTTTGAGTTGTTTAATTATTCCGCCATTTAATTTTCTGCACGTTATTTATTTATGTAATGATGAGAAAAGCGCATGGGCTTAGTAAGTCGGATTAAAGGCACTCCGTTTCACGGGGGTAAGATCCTTACCACGATGCTTCGCCGCGCCAAGTATCTTTGTGTTTGCTTCTGTCTTTATTTTATGCATATTATATGTTCATTGCGCATGGGCTTAGTAAGTCAGATCAAAGGCACTCCGTTTCACGGGGATAAGATCCTTACCACGATGCTTCACCGCGCCGGATGACGTATATTCGATTGGACGTGAGATGTGTTCAATCGGATGTACAAAGTCCGATATCTTGTCTTTGTTATTATGCCTTTACTTTTATTATATGTTCATTGCGCATGGGCTTAGTAAGTCGGATTAAAGGCACTCTGTTTCACGGGGATAAGATCCTTACCACAATGCTTCACCGCGCCAAGTTTCTTTGTGTTTGCTTCTGTCTTTATTTATGCATATTATATGTTCATTGCGCATGGGCTTAGTAAGTCGGATTAAAGGCACTCCGTTTCACGGGGATAAGATCCTTACCACGATGCTTCGCCGCGCCGAGTACATTTGTGTTTACCTTTTGTCTTTATTTATGCATATTACATGCTCATTGCGCATGGGCTTAGTGAGTCAGATTAAAGGCACTATGTTTCACGGGGATAAGATCTTTTATCACGACGCTTCGCCGCGCTTCTTGTCATGTCACTGATTCATTTGTGTATCATTGCCTTATTCATGCATGCATTATGAGATTCCATGTAATTGCATTATCTACCTTAGTCTTGGTTTAATGTATCATGATATATGCATCCGTGTTGTGAAGGCGTGTGGGTATTATTTCTCGTGGTATATCGGATGGAAACCCAGACATAAATTCCGTAGCCGATTCCGAATGGACGGTAGTGCGGTTTGTACTTGGGACACAATTCCACGTACCACTTGGAAAAGTATTCACATGCATGTTTGTGCTCATATTAGTTGCATCCTTTAGCATCACATTATGGCATGTTCATCTTTAATGTAAAATTGCATCTTTGATTGGCATATTTAAATTCGTGTCTTTCTTCGTCTTTTCAAGTTATGTGTTTGTATTAATTTCATTTATCATGCGGTTATTTTGACCATATCTTTGCATAATGCGCCTATTACATTATTTGTCGTCATTTTGATTTCCTTTATATTACATGCAAATGTTACCATGACTGTTTTTGTTTATGATTACATGAATGATTGAGTTCTTATGATGTTATGTGCTTGTTGTTGTAAAGGCCTACCTTTGAGCATGTGAATTTGGCAATAAGATTTGATTTCATGTATGTTAGTTGTAAACTTTACTTTTAAGCATGCGAATTTAGGATTGTGGTGCACTTGGAAATATATGTCATAAGCTTGGTTGGATTATTGCATAAATCTTTACATTACAAGTGGCATAAGTAAGGGACCATTCCGAACCCAATGGTTTGAGGTCTTCCCTTGCGAGGGGTGAGTGCGGCCTTAAATCTTTGTCCCGGTTCACACCGGGTGGCGACTCCATCATTCTCCGATTTAGTCCCCTGTGGCTACTCCGTACTCCCAACTAGGCCCGCGAGCCTAGAACAGCATGCGTCGTCCAGTTTCTGTGTGCCCACAGATCCGTAAATTGCTAATTGGATTAGGAGTAGTTCCGTTAGCAGCCGAGCCCGTTCCTTTGTATTGTGACAATAACGGGGCTATAGCACAGGCTAAGGAACCGCGGTCTCATCAATGATCCAAGCATGTACTTTGACGTTTCAATCTGATACGTGATATCATACATTGTGGCATGTGAAGATCGAAAAGATCGCTTCAGATGACAACATTGTTGATCCGCTGACGAAAGCTATTTCTCAATAAAAGCTTGAGCGACATATACATAGCTCATGTGTTAGATACTTGAGTGATTGGCTATGAGCCAAGTGGGAGATTTTTGGACAATTATGACTCATAATATCACTATTTGTAAAAGACATTGTGGTTTTTGTACAAATTAACTATGCGATAAAGGAAATTGCTATTTTATCATTTTGTAATTAGATTACTTGGAAATATATAAATGATAAAAATCCTTATAATTAGTTCCGGATTAATAAGATATAAGACAATATTAATCCATGAACAATATAATCATTAAATATCCCTAGTCGTAGTATTATCGAGACTGAACATCGATAATGTGGAATAGACTAATATTACACTTGTGCGCGTTATGGAAGCTTAACGGCATAGTTCTCATATATTTAAGTATAGGATACTTATGAAAGTGTGATAGGAGGTTCTGTTAGCCGTTGGACCGGGAACAACTTCGCTCTAGATAAACCCCTCGGAATCCCATTGGTAGTATGACTATGTGTCTATGAGAATCCGAATCAGGGTAGGTGTATGTGGTCTTTACTTGAGACTTACATCGCTAATACTTACGACAATCAATACGCTTTAGTTTTGGTCGTCCAGGGCTTTAACAGGTTCTGTGTATGCCTCTTTTGGGTTTACTGAGAATCATAGTGTATTGGGTGTGATGTCAAGATGGAAGTGTCACTTCAGTCATATAGAGATGATGATCACGTAGGGATACAAAATTAGTACTCTCAAATGCTGCAACTATCAGAATAGTATGACTAAGGCATGATTATCAGATTAAAGGGACTAGTTACTAGTGAACCGATATATGCTTTGTACGAGGCAGACACAATTCCAGCCCCAGGCCTAGCATGTGACATCAGATACTGGATCGCAGTACGCAATACATAGTATAATATGCCTGATATAGATTATATATTCTTCATTGAATATTTCTGGAGAATTGGGTAGGCATGGTGTTTTGTTAGAAGCCAACCATGTCTTGTAAATCGATGAGAACGTGGTACACGGTACGCAACCGTATTTACTACCAACATATCTAGGGATCTCTTGGGTCGCATCTCAAAGATTCACCGATGATATATGACTCGAACATAATTAATCTCGGATTAATTGAGAGAGAGAAAAATTAATTTAGGATTATTTACGGTAAGAATTTATCTGGGATAAAATTCAAATAGAAGAGAGAACGCAATTAATTTGGAATTAATTGATTAAATAATATATTGGATTTATTAATTAAATCGGATTTCAATTCGGAATTAAAATTGGATTTTAATTCGGGCGAATGAATTAATTTGGAATTAATTCGTAAGCGACTTTCGTAATAATTTTACTAGGCATTATTATTTAAACAAATTAGATTTAATTACGTCGCAACGGAAAATTCATTTAATCGGAAAATTTATAAGTGACATTTATAATAACTTTGGTAATTATTTTTAGAAAACAAAATACAAAAACTCTCTTTCTTTTCTTGGCTTGGCAGAGAGCTTCACTTCTCCAAGGGAAAATTTTACTTCAAATTTTCCTTTTTGCTAGCACATCAAGAGTTGATTAAGGTGATAGGAAAACTCACCCTTGGGTTGGGTTCATTCAACAAAGCTTGGAGCTTCCAATAAACATACAAATTTTTTGAAATCCAATATCCGATCATAGTAAGTTTTTTCCGCAAACTTCATTTATATTCACACACAAATCATCTTAGTGATCTTGTGGCATGTCTAGGACAATAATAGTAACATGATAGATTTTGGTATCCTTGTTCTGGTACTTAGTGTCCTGGTGGGGTATGTTTCTCATTTAAGGTAGGTCTGAGCTGGATAGAGGTGAGGACCTAGGTAAATCGAGGCCTTATCTAATGGATTTCCTTGTTTTGGGCAACTTATCATTTTTCTGACGTCATTCTTCTTATTTGCCTATGGGCCTGGGCCTTGAGGAATCTAGAATGTCTGTGTTCTTACGACATCTCATATCTATTAGAAACCTCTACGACTATTCCTGATTTCTTGCTTCTTATGCCTTGTTGTTATCCTTAATCATTTGAGGAGCTCACTCTCTATACAAAGTGTTCGAGAGTTATTAGATCAACTTGGAAGAATTTTTGAGGAGGAAAGAAATTCTAGCTCGAAGGAAAGAAGCTTTGCTTAAATCTACATGACTTTTTATTCAGTTTTAGTCTTGCTATACTCTTCTTTACTACAAGCTCTGGTATTATTCTTTATCATCTAACTTCATGTCTCTGATTCTTACTACTATAGATTTTGGCATTTTCTTATCTATTTGTTTCTATTCCTCTATTTCGATTTGCTTCTGATTGCATATATATCTCCATTCTGTCTCTTACTTCTCTTTCTAACTTTTCCATTCTCTTCCTCTTTTTCCTGGGTGGATATTCATGAGACTTTACTATCTATATGAAGTACTTGAAGACTATTAGTTCGGCTTGAAGGAATGTTCTGGATCTTATATCTTCTAGGAACTTTATTACTTATTCGGGCTTTTCTATTCTTTTTCTATTGTCCAGGGTAGATATCCTCAAAATTTTTTACTGCCTTATTCCATCTCTTTACAATTCTTTATCTTTGAGTATTTATACTCTTATGCATCATTCTGTACTTTCTTATAGCTTTCCTTATAGCTCTCTTATTCCATTCTCTTGGGTTACTTTCTTACATTTTTGCTATCTGACTTTATAGTATTGCTTATACTTCTGGTATTAAGCCAAAATAACTATAGGAAAATTCTTAACTTGAATCTAGAGTATAACTTTCCTCATAAGGAATACTATTCGAATGATCTAAGAAAGCTTACTAACCCGTCTATAGAACTTTAAGGACATACTCGAGGATCGAAACTGGAGAGGTAGTGTCTTGCATACGAGTATCCCAGACATACTACGTATACAAAACCCCAACACTCTACCCACTGCAGTCACTGAATCCCTATACCATACTCTGATACCATCTTGTAACATCCCAGATCTGGGAGATGTTATCGGAATGGGATAGGCCGTACTAACCCCCATAAGCCTCTGTCTTCCTAACTATATTCTTTCTTTCTTTTATTTAATATTTAAATATGGGACCGTAGCCTAGTTTAAATCATACAATATAGACTTAACATCAATGACTATACTTGATAACTCATACTTTAACAAAGACAATTACAGAAAAAAAACTAATACATGACTTCTGACTGGACTTTCATTCTTTCTAATTTAGACTGGTGGACTCTGTACCCTAGTGACTGCATCAGTATCCCTCCTCCCGAGCTGGTCTTTTAAGAAATACCTGCAACCACATAAAACTGAGAGTAGGGGCTTAGATTGTCGTTCGATCTAAGTGAGTAGACGAAAAATTGAAAACTGATACAAAAGTTTTTGGTTTTAAAACCAAAAATTTCCAGTAATATCTTTATATGAAAACTCTTTTCTAAAAATTTCTTCTGAAATCTCTTTATAAAACTTAGCATTTCTGAAAACTACTTTATGAAAACCATCTCTAAAATCTTATCTTGAAAACTATTTTCTGGAAATCTGGTATCAGGAAGCTGACCTGTGTCTGAAAAACTCGAAGTATGAGGCGTTACATATCATCGTCCCCCTATACGCCTAACTAGAGCTAGCAGTGCAAATCCATATCATTAGGGCATTACGTATCGCCGTCCCCCAAAATATGCCACTATTATCTATGCAACTGGTGGTCTTGGGGCATTACGTATCATCATCCCCCAAGCCACAAGCTAGAACCGGGGGTGCAGATCATGCTACCATTCAAGCTCTTAAACTAGGGTCTCGAGGCGTTACGTATCGCCGTCTCCCTAGCCTTGAAATAGGATCTGAGGGCATTACGTATTGCCATAGCCTCAGTCTTCTACATGTGCACATGTTATCTGTCCGTCAATTCCAACTGTACAAGTTGCATACTGGGGTGGGTTTTTCCCCAATGCCCCGAAAACATAAATCTTTTGCTTTGAAAATCTTCATCTCAAATAATTTCTTAAGATGTGTTATACCAAATGTATCTGATAAATAAGTTGGCTAACGCCCTAAAAACAAGAAAAGTAAGTCTGATATTAAAACTGTTAAATAAAATCAGTTGAGAAAAGAAGTCCACTGACTATTTTTGGAATCTAGCTGGTACTAGATCCTTTATTGAAGTAAATTGTGATTCCTATGGATAATCTATTATCGGGAACTTGATTAGCATAAACGTAGTAAAATAAACTTTGATACTTAACTAAACTTAATGATATATCAATGTGTTATATATATACGAGGCGTAACATGATCATATTTTACTGTAGGATATGTATTCAAACTGATACGAGACCCTAATGGTGGTCTCTAACACACTAGGATGGAACTGAGGGGTTTAGAAATGATTTTGGGAAATTCTGTGCCACGCATTGCGACGCAAACCTTGTATGTCGCAACGCGCAACGACCAGAGGCGTGCCATCTTTTTCTTCTTGCGCGTTGTGACGCAAATCTCTTCAGCATCGCGACGTAATCTGGTTTTCCAGGATTCTGTTTTGCTTCTTCATGTTCATCCAATGCACCAATCATCAAATTACATCCCTTACCAACATTTCCATACTAAAAATCAATGTTTAATACATCATATATCATTTTATTTCACATTTATTAAACCACAAACTCATCAACAAATAACTTTTTATCTATCTCACACACTTCACCAAATTATACCCAAAACCCACAAGTTGGGATTCATCAATATTTCTATTGTTTTAATGTAAAAAATCACACTATCATTATCAGAACTAAGCCCCCAACACCACAAGCATTAACTTTTCAAACTTGAAATTCCATAATTTAGGTCATGAATTTCTTACCTCTTTCCTTGCTTGATCTTGTTCATTCTTCAAGTCTTCCATGCTCAACTTGCCTCATCATTTTTCTTTTCTTCCTCTTTCTTCTTCTTCTTCCTTTATTTCTTCTCATTCTCTTTCTTTCTCTTTTCTTCTCATTCTTCTTTTTTCTGTCTGTCTTCTTTTCTCTCCCTCACGTCTCACTCTTTTTTCTTTTTCCAAATTCTTCAAAAATGAATAGTAGCCCTCTTTATATAGTAGGACTCAATTGATATTAAGAATAATATAAAAGTAGTAGAAAAATGGACAAAGTTTGAGATTTTTCCATTTGGGCCGAAATCACTATTCATCCAAATTTTTGACTTTCGATTTTGACCTATTTCTGGTCCGAATTTCAAAAAATATTCCACGTGAAATTTGTCGGTCTCGACCTCAACTTTCTGGTGATATAAAATTCATTAAAATTGGAGTTTGTATGAGAAAATTACGGTCTAATTACCATGGGCTATCTGGAGTGGAAATCATAAAGTTTCGCAACGAAGTTTCGAAGAATTTACAGTCTATCCATAAAGTCATCTTATGAATGTATATACGCTTGAAAAAATTTCATTATACGTAGCACTCGTCCCGATGTAATAGTACTACAGTCAAGTAGTGGAATTCATCGGCCGTTACATATGAATGGCTAATTAACTGTAGAATGGCAACTTTAATTTTCTAATTAATTTATTACGTTTAATTACAATAATAAGTAAATAAATTAATCATACATGTTTAACATCCTTAAGAAATCTTCCAACAAATTTATTTACAGACTCAAATAGTAGAGAAATAAACTTAACAACACAATTTGAAGTTAAGAATAATAGAAATATTTTCTAGATAGAAGAAATTGTAAGAAACTTACAAATATTTTAAAAATTTAGCTTTGAATTTCCTTTATTTCTTCAATTCTCTATCAACTCACTTTGTAAAAATTTTGTTAAACTTGTCTAACTTTGAAAAAATGAAACAAAATAATTTTGTATCCAAAAATTCAAGTTGACTGAATTATCAAACAAAAAAAAATTAATTTATTTCAATTTATTTAATTTTCATTAGTCCACCTTTCATTTACTTTACAAAAGCAAATCCAAAGTGTTCACACTGGTATTAAGCCATTTTCTAACTTTAATAAAGCAAATCATTATTAAGATATTTATTATTTCAATTAATTTAATTATCCGACAATTAAATAATTAAATAGTTAAATACAAATATATTAAATATATGTATTATATTTACATTAAATATCTCAATACATATATTAATGATATATGTAAAATATCATAATTTAATATTTTATTAATGTGTATTTAATAAAATCAAGTATTAAATACAAATATACATTAATTAGAAATGACCATTAGGTCCCGATTGTATGTATAACTCGTTTAACCGTCAAACAAGTTATAAATAGTAAGTATTGTTTATAACAGTTGCCGTATGCTCTACGAGTATATTTCATTTGTGAGACTTTCTAGATTCAGGCATATCCGTCAGGAAATCAAATTTCGTGTCCATAATTCACTCACCCGTAAATTATGACGACCACAGATAAACTCGCTGAATGATACAGGTCAAGGTCACTACATACGTATAATCCATTTGTCATAGGTATCCAGATTATTCCAGAGATATAGATATAAACGTCAAAACTCTATAGGAATAATGATGATCGAAGTATCTATTAGCAATCTTAAATAACATTCGGAACTCACTTCCGACGTATATTATGGCCATAGATTTAACAGATTGCTAATCAATTATGGACTACTTATGCTCTATACACAAAACTGACAGATCCTTTCAGGATACTCATAGGATATCATGAGCATTAGTCCACACCCAACAAACAGGCGGAGATCTGATCTAAATAGATCAGTGATGTGACTGCCATCTAAGTGTGAAGGATAACTTATATATCCACAGTGGTATCTCAAGTCAAAGAATCATTATGCTGCTCAACCCGAGAAGATTGACGTTGGTGTACTATCTATTAGAAAATATTCGATGAATCGTTCAGTTTTTATCAAATAAATGCCTACATGTCTATACGAGTCTCCAAGACTCATGATTCATTGGGATAAACCATCAGACCAAGTCTGATATACGACATATAATGGTCTCAGCGGATATAACTAACCGACCCGTGTCAGTAAATCTTGACCAGAAACTTAATTTGAGGATATACAACTTATAATGATACTTCCCAATGTCAATTATAAGCTATATTGTAACTGCGCAATACTTTATAAATCCTAGGGTCTTTGTCTAATATATATACATATCACTAAACCAGATGCAGTTTCAATATAATCAATCTAATCGAAATTATATCGAGTACATATATAAAAGACAAGAGGTGCTACCATTTAGTAATATTATGGAAAAATATATTGCTCGTAGTCATGAATCAGACATAAATACGATCCAAATTGGCACTCAAAGCACCAACCCTAAAAATTTCTCCCACTTGCTCTAGTGCCATTCCATGGTATCATATACACATCCTAATGTCTATCACATACTCATTGACCTCAAGAACTCACCTAGCGCTCAAGAGGTAGGTAACAACAAGTAAGCCCGCTCTGACATATTGAGTTTGTCCAACAAACATAGTCATTTTCCTTAGCAAGCATCATTCATATTTTTGTAAAAACTAAGTTCTACATCAATATGACTCAGATTTCATATCAACATTGTGCTTCAGCTACTAAGTTATCTACGTATTTACGGATCAAATCCAAAATATTATGTAGACAACCATAAATACAATATTAATAACAAACTTCTAATCTACGAGGTCACTGTGCAACTTCATAAGTCAACATTTCATAAGTTGCCACTAATTCCACTCATACAAGTAGAATCATCTGTGACACTCTCACTATATCTTTTTTTGACTCTTTATGACGTTGAATGTCTAACGTCATAATAGACTCAAAAACTAAATCTGACCGTAATGGTTGCAGATTTATTCTCCATTAATAAAAAAACTCGTTCTTGATATCTCAAAGATAATAAAGAACATGTTTCAAGACCCATCTTATGGTCTAGAGGATATCAAAATAACTCGTATAAATTACGATTAAATTGATATCTCTAATCGTACTTAATATAGTATTCATTATGCCATCATCCTATGATATATAAAATTGACTAGACATTCTAAACAATTTCTCTTTCGAAAAAGGAATCATCCTTTACGAAAGATGAATATTATATACATTAGACACACTAACTGTCAAACAGTTATACTAACTATCACATAGATAGTCTCACTGTGTCCTTTATTAGATCATATCTAATGCACGACCAATGGGAGCATCTCTCTAGTCTCTTAGTTTTATATCATATAAAAACTTTATATCATATATAACTGCTTTCATGGAGAAAATAAGACTCAGGTAAATCTTTTACCTCAATAACATCTCATTATTACCTTAATAATGATAATGTCATTATGATGTAAAATACTAGAAAGAAATTTGTACGCTCCTATTAACCCTTCAATCTCAGATGTATTCTCTATGCTTTGGAAAAATCAGACAATTTGACTGATATCAAAATTAGAACACACAAATTTCCAGAAAGCTCATCCGAGTCTAACAATAAGCTCTATAAGCTAATATACTAAATTATAATCTTATCATAATACAAATTCCAAGGCTATTACAAAATGAACTCTTCAAACTAAGAAATAACAATGGATCTCTTTGTTGGATTTTCTAGGTCAAACCAAGATCAATTAAGCAAGAAATCATGTGAATACAACAAAGTAAGAATGCGGAAAATACTCACTTTGATTGGCTAAGGATGTGTGGAGTTCAAAACTTTTCCTCCATTGAAGTTGCTCTAAGCTTCTCCTTTGATGTATATTGATCTTCCAAGCATCTCCTTGAATTCCAAACTCATGGATATGTTTCCCTAACACCTTTTGTAATAATCATTGATGTGATAGCAAAAGAGATTTGCAACAAAATCCCTTAGATTACTTCTTGTAACTCTCGACCAAGGAGAGTTTTGATGAGATGGAGAAGGCCATTCGGCAAGCCAAATGGGAGAGAAAAAATAAAGCCTTGAATTCAGCCATGGAGAGGAGAAAACAAAAGGCCAAATTCGGCCAAGGAAGGGAATGAAAGAGAGAATAAAAAATGTGTTGTATATTTGATTTCAAAATTCAATTACCATTTACCAATTTTCCAAAAAGTTGGTCCAAGTCATTATAACATCAACAAAATGATGCTTGTGTAAGAAACAAGCAACCATCAAATCCCATCAACTTCCATCAACCAAAAGGTGATGTGATAGACAAGTGATGTGACTTGTGATGTGACATGTGGGCCCCACTTAATTCAAAATCTGAGTCGGCTCGCAACATATCCCGGGCTCGGGTTTGCTAATTCCGAATTAACGAATTTTCTGTTGTGACGTAATTAAATCAAATTTAATTAAATAATTATGCCTAGCAAAGTTACTATTCACATCGCTAGCGAATTAATTCTAAATTAATTTGTTCGCCCGAATTAAACTCCAATTTTAATTCGTGTCGAAATCTAATTTCTTTTAATATATCGAATATATTATTTTATCGATTAATTCCGAGATAATCGTTCTCCTCTCTTCAAATAGTATTTTATCCCAGATAAAATCTCTCCGTAATTAATCCTAGATTAATTTTTCTCTCTCTATTAATTAATCCCAGATTAATTAGATTCGAGTCATGCGTCATCGGTGAATCTTTGGGAAGCGACCCATGAGATCCCTAGATATGTTGGCAGTAAATCCGATCATTGGAATATCCGAATACGTGCGTACCTAGTACCACATTCTTACTGATTTACAGGACATGGTTGGCTTCTAGCAAAGCGCCATGCCTAGCCAATTCTCCAGAAATATTCTTTTAAGGAATATGTAATCTATGTCAGGCGTAGTATATGTAGTATTGCGTATTACGATCCAGTATCTGATGTCACATGCTAGGCCTGGGGCTGGAATTGTGTCTGCCCCGTATAAAGCATTATATCGGATCTCTGGTAACTAGTCTCTATAATCGGATAAACATGACCTAGTCATATTATCCTGATGACTGCAGTACATAAGAGTACTAGTTCCGTATCCTACGTGATCATCATCTTCATTTGACTGAAGTGATTTTTCCATCTTGACATCACACCCAATACACTACGATTCTCGATATACCCAGAAGAGGCGTACACATAACCTGTTAAAGCCCTGGACGACCAAAACCAAAGTATATTGATTGTCACAAGTATTAGCGATGCAAGTCTCAGTTTAAGACCAAATACACCTACCCTGATTCGGACTTCCATAGACACACAGTCATACTACCAATGTGTAACATCCCGCCTTAGCAGCAATGTTGTCGGCAGGAGACAGGTTAAACCCACCTCCATAAGCCTCTGATTCTAGAAAAATTTCGGCATGATGTACTCATAACATAATGCAACATGGTCTAAAGCCAGCATCCATATACAACATAAACATAAAATCTCGGCCTCAGACCGGAATCACAACATCAATGCAATCTAAGGGCCCAACAAGAATGCGATACAGACATAAAGACATAATACAAATAGGGCTCTGTGCCGAAAGTACGTATATACAAAAACTTTACAACATAAGCATCTGTGCTCAACACCGTCTCAACAATGCTCAAATTATATAAGACTCAACTTCCCCAAGACTTGGTGACTGGCTGACTATAACGCTGCTATCCGACTGCTCCGCAACTCTGAAATCCACGGTTGACCGTTTAGGTCGCCAACCTGCAAAAATCAAACACTGTAGTATAGTGAGTCATTAGACTCAGCAAGTAACTATGCTTCTACTTTGAGCATCATACACAAGCAAGATTTGAATTTCGGTTTACATATTATTCCTGGGATTTCTAAGAGGTTCACACAATCTCTAAATTACCAGCTGTTCATACTGTCTGTTTTCTAGCCAATTAGCAAACATTCCATTTCTTATATTCCTTTTATGTGAGCATCCATACACTCATCTCTTTCTGTTTTTCTCGTAACATGCTTCTAGCTTATTCATTGGCAATCATAAGTATATCGATCATGAACTTTTCACAATATCCAAATCTTGCAATCATATATCATTCTTATATAATCTATACCATCAATGTACGACATATATCATCTTTTCATTTTCTTAACTTTTATCTTTCTTTTTACCCTACTACCTTAAGCTTAGGTAACTTATCTAAGTTAATTCTTACCATTCTATTTAACATATCAACAATTTATCATTCATTAAATGTTTATTATGCTTATAATACACGCAACTAAGTATTAGGTCTGAGCTAACTATCTAAGCCTTGTCCATTTAAAAATATATTACTGTTGCTAATCCTTTTGTTTGCTCACACATATCTCAGGTTCTATTTACTAGTTATATTTTCATATATCCATAATATATGTGTCAAGTCTCAATATCATTAACAGCCTCATCAAAAACCTTCACGCTTTTGCTGCGCTACTCAAATATCTTTCAAATTTCCTATTCATTCTTTGCCAGTTGGTTGGACACTTAATATAGTTATCTTTCTCTTATTTCATTGAAATATCATGAAATCGGTAATATAAACATTATTATTATTCTCATACTATTAGCAATCACGTACTTATATATATATATATATATATATATATATATAAAATGTTATCATATCATGTTATCATACATCAATATTTTCTAAAATACTCAATATATGTAGATATATGATTCATATAAACGTCTATTATATGCTTACATGAATGTGATCACGTTATCATGCATTAACATCAACTATGTGCATCTCAATGAATTACCAGAATACATGATTTATATGCATGATCTGTGAACCATACTCTGCTCTAACATGTTATGATTTTAGAAAATAATTTTTCTGAGAAACTGCCTTCTGAAAATTCTTTCTGAAACTCAGTTTGAAAATCTCTTAATAAAACTTATCTTTCTAAAATTTTGCTTTGAATCTCTGATTTCTGGAAACTTTTTCTAAAATATTGTTTCTGAAAGCTGTTTATTGGGAATCTGAAAACTGAAAACTCTTCCTGAAAATTTTTCTTTTTCTTGTACTTCTTTCTAAAACTATCTTTCTAAGTTCTTTTCTGAATCTCTTTCTGAAAACTGAAATCTGAAATCTTTTTTTTTTTGAAAACCAAATCTCCGCCCGTAGGCGCATCTCCGCCCATAGGCGCATCTCCGCCCGAAGGCGCATCTCCGCCCGAAGGCGCATCTCCGCCCGTACGCCCGTAGGCGCTCTCCAGCCAGGAATGTACCATCTGAGCGCTGAGGATCTAGGTGCGTCCCCATAGTCCTCCACATGTGCACATGTGTATAAATCCATCAATTCCAATAATGTACAACTGGGATGGGTCAAATCCCAAATCCATATGATATCTGTCAATTCCATCAGTGTCTCAAGTTACGTACTGGGGTGAGGTTTTACCTCATGCCCCAAAAATATATAACTCATGCTTTTAAATCTCAAAACTGAATGGAACATTTTCTGAAATACCTTTCTCTTTAAAAGCAACTGAAGCTTTTCTTTAAAACAGTCTGAATTTTTTTCAAAACCTTTCTTAATTCCAACTTCACTCTGGAAATCATTTCTAAGAGTTTCTGTGAAAATTCTGAAAATCTTATCAGCTTATGAAAACATTTTATTTATGCTAATGCACCAAATATATATGCATTCACACAATTATGCTCTTATACACACATATTTTCCATGCATGATCTCGTATTCTCTCATTTATGATTTTATCCATGTCTAAGCTTGTATATGCATGCTCATGTATATTCATGCCCATGTACTACATTCTCAATTTATGTTTGCTATTCACGTTCAAACATACTTATTTCTCATAATCATAAACTTTCATATCTCATTCATTCACATATACAAATTTATGCTTCAAACATACACATTCACTTACTTTCTTTACATATTTACAAATGCACATTTATAAATATGTCACATACTTTCTTATTCATAACCGGTATTCAACAACATCAATTTATTTCAGTCTACATTCCTAACTAATACAATATAATATGTATTCATATATTAACATACATACTAGTTAAGCCAATTTCCTCAAATATATCAAATATACATGATCACGCCAAAATCACATATTTGCTACACACATATTCTTATTCAATCATACTTGTAAACATTGTCATTTATGACTAATCCCATTCCCTAGGATGTAGTGTCTACAACCCTCCACTACCAAGTATCATTATATTAAATTCATACACGTCATCGTTCTTATTCTTTCAATTTAAGGCCTGCTAGTATCTTACTTCTTATATACATATATGCATTCTTCCTGTTTTTTATGGTTATTCATGTACTTATAAAAATTACTTTATTATCTAAATTCAACATGATATTATTCATATGCTGTATCTATAAATACTGGTTATATCTACCCATGTATCTCTTTACTTCTATATGCTCATGCTTATTTTTGCTCATATATATACTTTTAACCACTTGTTCTTGTCTATATGTATGTGTATATATATTAGACACACTTATGCACTTATATACATCTGCCTCTTTCTCACACATTCATCTTTATATATATAAGAATATGAATATATGTACAAGTTTCATGCATATAACTATATACGACTTCATTATGTTACTAATTTCAAACATCGTTAAATCTATCAAGTACTCGTAGCATGAGTTACTTATCTGGCTTCGTGGACACTCATAATCTTGGTCCGATTTGTGGAACTTTCTACTTATCTATAATAAACTATGGACTTTCTCGGAATACACGAATCCTCTCTGATTCTACCATTCAAACTTCATTACTCTAATATATGCTTATATGTACTATTCTAAACTAGCTAGATAGCTCAAATTCTCATTTTACGCATTTGCGGCAAATCTTGCGGAAAAGTTTCCACAAACGCTACGGAAGGGTCTCGAATCCTCCGAACTAATCCAAAATTACCTAATTACCCTCGCAATATCATATTTATATCTTAATCATGGTTACAGTCTATGCTCAGTCCTCCGAGAAACTCCGTTTTACAGGGAACTTGCTAATTCCATCGGATCGATCTAATCTATTTCGTTTCTGCCCGGATTCTACCACATTCATCGTTTTAACATATAAAAACAAATCCAAATCATTTCATAACAATTCTCTAAACTACGGAACTACTGGAAGCTTCCGAATATAAATCGATATATTTTAAAATAACATATTTTGAATGGAGAGTCGTACCAAAATTCCGAGGCCATATTCGGACTCCCAACGACCATACGAACGTGCTGGTGTCGTCAGAATTCTGATCGGAGCTATTGTTCATCGTGGGTCACTATTCATCTAAATATTTCTTCCTCGTTTCGTGTGTAACTGTGCACGGAACGGAAAATCCATCACCGCTAACTTGTAGTATTCTCCGAGAGCTTCGATTTGGCGGGTGGCTCGGGTCGTGAAACGAAGTGATGAGCCGGGATCGGGACAACCCAAGCCACGCATTTCTCCTCTCTTTCTCGCCATTTCCAGCGCTTCTGGTGTCACCGCCGGCCGCCGTTGAACGTAGGGTGGCCGGACGTCTCCCTCGGTGCTAGCCACCGGCGTGACCTAGCAGCCGCTGGGTTGAAATGAAGAGGGGGTGTTTTGAAGTGTTATGAGATTTATGAACTTTTTGCAATTTATGAAAACTAAGGGGTATTTATAGGAAGGTTTCAAAAAATTACAATCTAACCGCTGTAAATATCATTCAGGCCCCGACCATGGATTTTTCTATCATTTCTCATTTTTGAAGCCCTTCTAGCGCGATTTTCAAAATGTGTTAAACATGAAAGTTGTTCGTCTCGGAAAAATGAGTCTGATGGTTCAAGAACCAAATCGATCGGAGTTTGTTTTCTATTTCCATGACCAAAACTATAAACTTTACACGTATATAAAAAATCTCGTAACTGACTTTTGATCCCACGTGTTTTCCAACGCTACGAGTATTCATAATATATTATTCCAACCCATATAACATCGCTTGAACTCTTATTCTTCATTATCATCATGCTTTGAGACTAAAACATCAGTCCGGGAATATTCTAGAACAGTCCCGAAAATCTAGGATGTTACACAATAGAATTCCGAGGGGTCTATCCAGAGCGAAGCTTTTTCCGTACCATCGGTAAACACAACCTTCTATTACGCTTGCATGAGTATCCAATACCCAAATATATGAGAACTATGCCATTATCCTCCCATAACACGCACAAGTGCAATACTAGTCTATTCCGCATTATCGATGTCCAATCTCGATATTACTACGACTAGGGATATTTTAATGATTAAACCTTAGTAGATTAATATTGTCTCATATCTTATTAATCCAAAACTAATCATATGGACTTTTATCATTTATCTATCCCGGTAATCCAATTACAAATGATAAAAGAGTAATTTCCTTTGTCACATAGTTAATTTGTATAATAACATCACATTCTGTACAAATTGTGATGATATGGGTCATAATTGTCCAACAATTTCCCACTTGGCCTATAGCAAATAACTCAAGTGTCCTACACTTGAACTATGTACGGGTCGCTCAAACTTTTGCTGAGAAATAGCTTTCGTCAGCGGATTTAAAAGGTTATCATCTGATGCGATTTATACGATCATCACATCACCACGATGTATGATCCAATGAATCAGTTGAAACCATTTGAAGTACATACTTGGATCATTGATGAGACCATTAATTCTTTAGCCTGTGCTGAGGCATAGCTCAGCTGCTAACAGAACTATACCTAATCCAATTAGGATTATTATTGATCCAAAATGCTTCTTTTACTGCCTCAGCTACCGCAATATTCCACTTTTATTGTTTATTCAGCAACAGTATCTTTCTTGGAAGATTCCTAGTGTACTGTTCCGTTATTCAAACTATAGTACCCTTACTACGACTTACAGTCGTTATTGTCGGTTTGGAAACTTGCAGCAGTGAACCCAGTGATTTCAAGTTCTTCTTCTCCATAGCTTAAGAAACCATCCTTAGTTCATCTAAGATACTTAAGGATATTCTTAACATCAATCCAGTGACTATCACTTGGATTGGCCTGATTGTGACTCCATATGCTCAAAGTATATGAGATATCAGGCCATGTACATATCTTTCAATTTTATGAGTTCTCGGAGAGTGCCAACAACTTTTAGATCTATCTCAGTAGATCCTTATTCCTAGAATAAAGGTTGTCTCTCCCAAGTAGTCTACGGAGAATTTTTATGAAAGCCAAGCTTTCACCGATTATATTATGGGAATGTCATTTCCAAGAAATGATATATCATCATCATATAGGACAATCAATTTCAGTGCGCTCCCACAAACCTTCTTATATACACAAGAATCATCTTTGTTTTGAATTAAATCATATACCATTATGATTATATCAAAACCCTGGTTCCAAGAATGCAATGCTTGCTTCAATCCATAAATGGATCGAATTTAACTTGTAAATCTTGTTTGCATGTTTTGGTATGACAAAACCGTCAGGATATTGTAAACATCCTCCAAAAGTTTTCCTTTTAAGGAAAGCGATTTTGACGTTCCGCTGCCATATTTCATAAATGAAACATGCAGCATTAGCAAGCATTATCCAAATGGATTTAATCATGGCAACAGTTAAAAGGTTTCATCGTAATCGACACTATGTTGATAACGATACCTTTTCGCTACAAGCCTAGCTTTGTACGTTTCTATGTTGCCATCCATGTTTGTCTTCCTTGAAGACTCATATAGTACCAATAGGCACAATGCCTTCCGGTATAACAACCAATGTCCAAACTTGGTTGGTATACATGGAATCCATTTCGGACATCATGGCACTCTGCCATATATGGAGTCGATACCTTATATCACTTCCTCATACGTAGCCAGTTCGTCTTCCTCAATAAGATTGACATCTTCATGAGGTGAGATCAGAAACCGATACCTCCCAGGTTATTTTCTGATTCTCTCCAACGTACGTGGTTCTTGTGTATTCGAAGATTGTGGTATAGTTTCATCCATAATGAACTGTTTTTGTTCCATTAAGAAATCGGTGCCTGGAACAGTATTACTCCGATTTTCATCGAGTTTTACTTTCCTCCCACTTACCGCTACATTTAGGTATTCCTCTTAGGAAAACCGCATGGAGAGCAACAATTACATTGTTCTCTTGTGAGTTATATAAGTACTATACTTTGGTTTCCCTCGGATAACCTACAAATAGGCACTTTCCCGATTTGGGTTCTAGTTTGGTATCATCCAAACATATGCCCAGCATTCCCAAATATTCAGGAATGAGAAAATTCGGTTTCTTTCCTGTTCATATCTAATATGAAATCTGTCCAACATATTTTCATGGAACCTTATTCAAAATAAGTATTGTACTGTTTAATGCGTATTCCTAGAAGGAAAATGATAGCTCAGAGTGACTCATCATCACCTTTACCATGTCCAACAAAGTTCGGTTTTTCTATTCGTACACACCGTCAAATTGAGGTGTTCTGGGAGGAGTCTGTATTGAAAGAATACTGTACTCTTTCAAGTAATTGAGAAACTTATTGCTCAAGTATTTTCCACTACAGTCTAACCATGACGGTTTAATACTTTAGCCATTCTGTCTGTCTACTTCGAGTTGAAACTCTAAAAGTTTCTGACTTATGTTTCATTAAGATACACATAATCATAACGTGATGCCACAAATAAGTCTAATCTAATTAAATCAGTTTGAGCTATTTGTTTGTCATGTTATATGTTTGAGATTTATTTATATTCAAAATATAAATACTGTTATTTACATTTAATGTGCTTATCTCAATATCATCTTTATAAATAAAACACTTAGTGTTCTTGAATATAAAGGTATACCCGCAATGAGTTATACTTAGCTATAGAGATAATGTTTCTAGTCAAACTAGTTACATTATAACAGTTTCCTAATTTAGATACATGCCCAAAAGGGTAGTTCCTAAACTTAGGTTTCTACGGTTAAAACAGCGACTCGCGTCCCGTTTTTGACTCGTAGGTCGATCTCAACTGAAGTCAGTCTCCCGCTAATCAGCAGATTCTGCATATCAGTACATATTTATGTACCATATCTAGTATCAAAAATCCAATTTTTGAAACCAGTAGTGAACATGTTTATAATAAATATATTTGAAGCCGGAGCCTTGCCCCTCTTCATTTCCTTCTTGTCTGCTTTATTCATACGGCAGTCATGCTTCCAATGACCCTGTTTGCCACACTTTAGGCAGACATCTTGGGATATGTCATTTGTCTTCCCAGAAGACTGTGATGATTTTGCCTTTGCCCCTTTTAGAAGCTCTGGCTCTGCCTCCTTGAGCATAGCCATCAACTCTCCAAGAGTTTACTCTTGGTTCATTATGAACCTGCCCTATCTTTCAGGTAGAGACTATAAGATCAAATCTTTGGTAGTCTCGGCCATGTAGGTAATGCCCAGCTAACCTAGCTGTTCGATGTCAGCAATCATCTACAACATCTAGTGCTTGACAGATGTACCCTCTGACACACGCAAGCGAAAAAGCTTCTTTTACAATTTATACTTATTAGATCTAAGTATAGATCTATGAAGATCTTTCAATTTCAATATCATACTATAAGGATCTAATCCTTAATTCTGACGAAGAAATTAAGGGGTCTTTGTATCAAGCAAAAGGATTGAGCACTAAAGTTATCATCACATGAATCTTATTGTTTTCTCCTCATGGAGAGGAGAAAACAAGAAGATTTAATTACGTCGCAACGGAAAATTCGTTAATTTGGAATTAGCAAACCCGAGCCCGGGATTAGTTGTGGGCCCACTCGGATTTTGAATTAAGTGGGGCCCACATGTCACATCATAAGTCACATCACTTGTCTATCACATCACCTTTTGGTTGATGGAAGTTGATGGGATTTGATGGTTACTTGTTTCTTAAACAAGCATCATTTTGTTGATGTGATAATGACTTGTACCAACTTTTTGGAAAATTGGTAAATGGTAATTGATTTTTAAATCAAATATACAACACATTTTTTCTTCTCTCTCTCATTCTCTTCCTTGGCCGAATTTGGCCTTCTTATTTTCTCCTCTCCATGGCCGAATTCAAGGCTTTATTTTCTCTCTCATTTGGCTTGGCCGAATGGCCTTCTCCATCTCAAAAACTCTCCTTGGCCGAGAGTTACAAGAAGGAAACTAAGGGATTTTGTTGCAAAATCTCCTTTGCTAGCACATCAAGGAGTCTTACAAAGGTGTTAGGGAAACATATCCATGAGTTTGGAATTCAAGGAGATGCTTGGAAGATCAATATACATCAAAGGAGAAGCTTGGAGCAACTTCAATGGAGGAAAAGTTCTGAACTCCACACATCCTGAGCCGATCAAAGTGAGTAGTTTCCGCATTCTTACTTTATTGTATTCACATGATTTCTTGCTTAATTGATCTTGATTTGACCTAGAAAATCCAACAATGGTATCAGAGCCATGATTGAGCATGAAATTGAAATTAAGGAGTCTATGCGGCAAGCATAACAGATTGAGCACTAAAGTTATCATCACATGAATCTTCCAAAGATCATGTTCTACTATTTTCCCAACTCCGGGCTTAGGCCCAAGTGGTTGCTCTATCAAATAGAGTAACTTCTTAGTTCCCAGGACTATCCTGAGGTTCTATTCCCAATCTGAAATTTGGAGTCGTTTAAAGACATTTTCACCTAGGATTAATATCCATCCGATATACATTATTCATACATCACATCAATGTATTCACACAAAGCATGTTATCAATCAATCTAATCCAATTAATTAATCTTTGATTAGTGATCATCCAATGTTCAAACAACGATTTGATTTGAGCGAGTCCAACTCGTTTAAGAATAAGCACTCAAAGTGCGCATTCTTGAATTATATCAAACTACAATATTAAATCTAATTTAATTTATATTCAATGCTAATTCTTAATTTAATTCCAAATTAAATAATTACACTTTAAATGTGCCTTTACGACTTAGATTCTAAATATAATCTTAATGGGTCTCAACGCCCAAGTAACATCCAATGCTCATTTAATTAAAGTCCAATGGGCTTTCAATTAATTTCTTAAGGCATGGACTTTGGTCAATATGGGTCACCCAATTACCAAAGCCAATTGAAGGAATCACCCTATTCGCAAAGAAATCAATTTTGGCCCATTAGGCCCAATTAAAACTTTAAAGGCCCAATTATCATATTTGGACTTTATGGAAATAGTTTTAGGCCCAATTGGATCCAACCAATTCTCCTAAACTAAACTTGCCCCAACCAAGCCCATTTAGCCCAAATACAATATTTTTAGCCCAATTCCAAATTAAGCTCATCTAATTAAATTCTAAAATTCCAAATTTCACAATTTAATTAATTAAAGTGTATTAGCCATATTTAATTAGTTAAATTAATATTTCCAAAATACCAATTACACTAATTAATCATGCTTTATAATTATCAATTCATGTCCAATATAATTGAAGCAAAATCAATCCCAACATGCTTACTAAGCTCTTAGTAATATGGTGATTTTTATATCAATTTTGATTTCAATCTAATTAAATCACAAACTAATATATCTCATGCATTTTAAACACATCCAATTGTCTAAAATTCAAAAATCACCAAGAGCTAAAGGTAAGAAAAAATGTGTTGTATATTTGATTTCAAAAATCAATTAACATTTACCAATTTTCTAAAACGTTGGTCCAAGTCATTATCACATCAACAAAATGATGCTTGTGTAAGAAACAAGCAACCATCAAATCCCATCAACTTCCATCAACCAAAAGGTGATGTGATAGACAAGTGATGTGACTTGTGATGTGACATGTGGGCCTCACTTGATTCAAAATCCGAGTGGGCACGCAACACATCTGGGGCTCAAGTTTGCTAATTCCGAATTAACGAATTTTCTGTTGCGACGTAATTAAATAATTATGCCTAGTAAAATTACTATTCACATCGCTAGCGAATTAACTCTAAATTAATTCATTCGCCCGAATTAAAATCCAATTTTAATTCCGTGTCGAAATCTAATTTCGTTTAATATATCGAATATATTATTTTATCGATTAATAATACTGAAGTGATATTTCCGTGTAGTACATAAGAGTAGACCCGGCCACGGTTCCGGTTCCGAACCGGAACCGAACCGGAATTGGACCGATGGAACTGTACGGTTCCTGTTGGAACCGTAGGGTTCCAACAGGAACCCTAATTCCCCCAACGGCTACTAGCCGTTGGGGGAGCAGGGAGCCGTTTGGCTCCCTGCTGCCAAACGGCTCCCTGCCCAAAAAAAAAAAAAATATTTTTATTATATAAAAAAAATACTAATGTACCCCTAATAACGGTAATAAAATGGTTATATTTAGGGGCATTTTTGGTATCAAAAAAATTCTATAAATAGGATTCATTTTTCATAATTTCATCACACCAATGTAATAAATTTTTAAAAATACATACGTAGGCAACTTAAATTTTTAAAAATTTAAGCTCAAGCTCTTCAATGTAATAAATTTTTTTATTTATAAATTTAATCTCATTTTTTTAATTAATAAATTTTTATTTATTTAAGCTTTATCCTCTCATTTTTTTTTATTTTAAATAATTAAAAAAAATTAAACGGAACCGAACCGAACCGCCGGCCGGGTCTACATAAGAGTACTAGTTCCGTATCCTACGTGATCATCATCTTCATATGACTGAAGTGATATTTTCATCTTGACATCACACCCAATACACTACGATTCTCAATATACCCAGAAGAGACGTACACATAACCTGTTAAAGTCCTGGACGACCAAAACCAAAGTATATTGATTGTCGCAAGTATTAGCGATGCAAGTCTCAGGTTAAGACTAAATAAACCTACCCTAATTCGGACTTCCATAGACACACAGTCATACTACCAATGGAATTTCGATGGGTGTTTCCGTACCATCGGTAAACACAACCTCCTATTACGCTTGCATGAGTATCCAGTACCAAAATATATGAGAACTATGTCGTTATGCTCCCATAACACGCACAAGTGCAATACTAGTTTATTCCGCATTATGGATGTCCAATCTCGATAATACTACGACTATGGATATTTTAATGATTAAACCTTAGTGGATTAATATTGTCTCATATCTTATTATTCTGGAACTAATCATATGGACTTTTATCATTTATATACCCCGGTAATCCAATTACAAATGATAAAAGAGTAATTTCCTTTGTCACATAGTTAATTTGTATAACAACACCATGTTCTGTAAAAATAGTGTTGCTATGGGTCATAATTGTCCAACACCCTTATCTGAAGAAACCATTCAGAAATGCCATTTTGTATTCTTTAGCTAAAATGTACAATTTAATATCATCATTAACAACAGATTTTAAATTATTTAATCAGTACGACTCGAGACAAGTTTCCTCAGAATCTACAATAGATTGCTGAGTATAACTTTTCTCACTGTCATACTATAAAGGTTCAACCTTTAATGAGCTCACTGTGCTTTTAGTGCGTAAACCATTTGCATATTTTATGAATGTTTCATAACTAAAGCTCAATCAAGTTCCAAACTTGATTATAATAAGCTATGAACAATATAAGATCTATGGTCTAATGCTAATTTCCAGATTCGATATTAAATATCACTCCCATTATAAGTTATAGGATAATTTTCTTCAATTAGAAAACAACAGAACCATTAAATATCAAATACTTTGCAAATGATTTTGTTATCCTATTGAGCTTATATGAAAGTCTTCAAAGAGTATTTTCATCTTATTAATTATGTTGTTCCATTTATAGTTTATCACCATATTTGTCTTCAATAAGTCAAGTCTTTTCTATAATAGTCAACATCCAGTGTTACACACTAAGTAATAAACAATTTTATTACTCGAGATCATAGAAAAGATATTCTATCAAATAGAATACAATATTCTATTAAACAAAATATATGATAAACTTCTACTCATACCTCCGAGGCACAAGTAATATCAATTATATAATAATTATACAAAAGATAAATTCAAATCTCAAATATTTCAAGATTCGAATTTTCTACATCATATACGTAACTGTAGAAACTAATGGAACATTAATTAAAATGATGAATTAGTGTTACTGGAGCATATCCCCAAAAGTATTGAAACTAATTCGGCAACTCTCAATATCAAACGAATCAAATTGAATAAGATTCGATTTCTTCCACTAACCAATTCCATCAATATGGAATCGTAGAAGAATTATATTGATGTAAGAATTATATTCTTCGAATAACCTTAGAATAAATTGCCATAAATTCATATGCTTGATTGTATCAAACTCTTTGAATAATTCAAAGGCTCACGATAAATTTTAAAGATACAAAAGCACAAAACACATGTGCGAATACAATGAGGGAGTTGCGGAATACTCACATCGATAGGTTGAGCGACGCGCGAGGCAATAAAAATTTCTTTTCTGCCCACTGGACTGCTCGGCAGTGGCTGTTTTGGAGTCCCCATTTTCGGCTTCAATCTTCAAGAATCCAAGCTCTAAGCTTCGCCAAATGATTCCAAGCTCGTGGGTGGACTTCCCTATCAACTTCGCATGACTTCGTAGTGTGCTAGCACTCCCGATTTTGCCACAAAATCGCAACTTTTAGCTTCCCCCATGCTCGGTTTTGCCCAGCAAACAGGACCAGAAAAGTACCCAAATGGGCGAGAGATATGAAGAGGAATTGGAGGAGAGAGAGAGATAAATGTGTAATTAATTTTGGTAATTGATTTCTAAAATCATATACCAAATTTTTGGTTTTAAAAAGTCAAACAATCAAAGCTACAACCACCAACATCAACTCCTATCAATCAATGAATAGTGATTGGTGTCAATCACTCAAAGTGAAAGACATCCATCACTTGATTGACGAATGATGTGATACTAGATGCGACTAGCGATTTGACGCTTGATTTGACTTGCGTGCCGCACTCGAATTCGAAATGTGAATGCGCTTGCAAATAATCTCGTGCTCGGGTTCGCTAATTTCAAATTAACGAATTTTTCGTTGGGTCGTAATTAAAACTAATTTAATTAAATAATCATGCCTAGCATAATTACTATTCACGTCGCTAACGAATTAATTCTAAATTAATTCATTCGCCCGAATTAAAATCTAATTTCAATTTCGCGTCGAAATCTAATTTCATTTAATATATCGAATATATTAATTTTCTGATTAATTCCAAATTAATCGTTATCTTTCTTTAAATGATGTTTTATCTTAGATAAAATATTTCCGTAATTAATCCAAGATTAAATTTCACTCTCTTCTAATTAATCCCATATTAATTAAGGTGCGAGTCATACGTAATCAGTGAATCTTCAGGAAGCGACCCATGAGATCCCCGGATATATTGGCAGTAAATTCGATCGTCGGACTATCCGAACATGTACGTACCAAGTACTACATTTTACCGATTTACAAGACAAGGTTGGGTTCTAGCAAAGCGCCATGCCTACCCAATTCTCCAGAAATATCCTTACAGGAATATAAGATCTGTATCAGGCGTAGTATACGTAGTATTGCGTATTTCGATCCAGTATCGGATGATCACATGCGAGGCATGAGGCTGGTACTGTTGAGTTTTTCTAAGGTCCCAAGATCAAATCAAGACATGAAATAATGCGTGAATACATCAACGGAGGTAGCGGAATACTCACATCGATCGGTTGAGTCGATTTGGAGACGAATCAAAGCCAAAACACTCACTGCCTTGAGCGTGAACTGCAGCAGCCCACTGTCCTCCAAAACAGATTTTTGAGTTGACAAACGGAGCTCCGAACATCGTCCGACGGATCCCGGCTCATGGGTGAACCTCCCTACCACCTTCGCAAGACTCGTAGTGTGCTAGCACTTGTGATTTTCACCATGAAAACCCCAACTCTTGCTTCCCTAGCTCACGGTTTTTCTGGTTCAAAACAGTCCACAATATTGTGATTTTCGTGAGCAAGAAGAGAGAATGAGAGAGAAGAGATTTTTGTGTGTTTTAAAATTGAAATGAAATGCATTAAGTATATCTTATATACTTTGTGTGAAATTCACTATAATTTCACTTGCATTTCACTTCAATTTGCATTTAAAAGGTCAAACCATTAAAGCAAAACACTATTCACATCAACTTTAAGTCATGTCAACTTTAAGTCATGTCTTTTCAATCAATCAATCACATCAATCAATCACATCACTCAAAGTGACATTTGATTTGACGCTTGATGTGACGATTGATTTGACGCTTGATGTGACTTGCGATGCCGTACTCGAATTCGAAATACGAATGCGCTCGTAATCACACTCGGGCTCGGGTTCGCTAATTCTAAATTAACGATTTTTCCGTCGCGTCGTAATTAAATGATTACGCCTAGTGAATTCACTATTCACGTCGCTAACGAATTAATTCTAAATTAATTCGTTCGCCCGAATTAAAATCTAATTTTAATTTCGTGTCGAAATCTAATTTCGTTTAATATATCGAATATATCAATTTACCGATTAATTCCAAATTAATCGTTATCTCTCTCTAGACGATTTTTTATCCTAGATAAAATATCTCCGTAATTAATCCTAGATTAATTTTCTCTCTCTTCTATATAATCCCAGATTATTCAAGAGTGCGAGTTGTGCGTCATCGGTGGATTATCGGGAAGCGACCCATGAGATCTCCGGATAAGTTGGCTATAAATACGGTCGTCGGTGTATCCGAATCACGTACGTACCAAGTACTACGTTCTACCGATTTACGAGACAAGGTCGACTCCTAGCAAAGTACCAAGTCTACCCAATTCTCCGGACATATCCTTTTAAGAATATTTAGATCTATATCAAGCGTAGCATACTAATCGTATTGTGCGTATCGGCCCAATATCGGATAGTCACGTGCTAGGGCTGGGGCTGGATAAGTGTCTGCCCTGTCCGAAACACATATCGGATGTCTGGTAACTAGTCTCTATAATCGGATATTCATGACCTGGTCATAATATCACGATTGGATGCGCATCACTTAAGAGCACTAATACCGTATCCTGCGTGACATCATCTCCAATATGACTGAAGTGATACTTCCGTCTTGACATCACACCCAATACTCTACGACTCTCTGATAAACCCAGAAGTGGTGTACACAGAACCGGTCAAAGCCCCCAACCACCAAAACCAAAGTTTATCGATTATCGTAAGTATTAGCGATGCAAGTCTCAGGTTAAGACTATACACACCTACCTTGATTTCGGCCTCCCATAGACACATAGTCATAATACCAATGGGATTCCGAGGGGTCTATCCAGAGCGAAGCTGTTTCCCGTACCATCGGTGAAACACGACCTCCTATCGCACTTGCATAAGTCTCCAACACTTATATATATGAGAACTATGTCGTTGTGCCCTCACAACGCACACAAGTGCAATACTAGCCTATTCCGCATTATCGATGTCCAGTCTCGATAATACTACGGCTAGGGATATTTAATGATTAATCCTTCGTGGACTGATACTGTCTCATATCATCTCAATCCAGGAACTAATCATAGGGACCTCTCTTCATTTATATATCTATGGTGATCTAATCACAAATGATGAGAGTGCAATATCCTTACTACATAGTTAATTTGCTACAACAACACAATGATCTGTGCAAATAGTGACGCTATGGGTCATATTATCCAACAATCTCCCACTTGGCACGTAGCGAGTCACTCAAGTGTTCCAACACTTGAACTATGTAAGGTTCGCTCAAATTGCTGAGGAACGGTTTTCGTCAGCGGATTTGTTCCGATTATCGTCTGACGTGATTTACACGATCATCACATCGCCACGATGTATGTGTTGGATAATATGACCCATAGCGTCACTATTTACACAGATCATTGTGTTGCTGTAGCAAATTAACTATGTAACAAGGAAATTGCACTCTCATCATTGTGATTAGATCACCATAGATATATAAATGAAGAGAGGTCCCTATGATTAGTTCCTGGATTGAGATGATATGAGACAGTATCAGTCCACGAAGGATTAATCATTAAATATCCCTAGCCGTAGTATTATCGAGACTGGACATCGATAATGCGGAATAGGCTAGTATTGCACTTGTGCGCGTTGTGAGGGCACAACGGCATAGTTCTCATATATATAAGTGTTGGAGACTTATGCAAGTGCGATAGGAGGTCGTGTTTTCACCGATGGTACGGGAAACAGCTTCGCTCTGGATAGACCCCTTCGGAATCCCATTGGTATTATGACTATGTGTCTATGGGAGGCCGAAATCAAGGTAGGTGTGTATAGTCTTAACCTGAGACTTGCATCGCTAATACTTAAGATAATAGATAAACTTTGGTTTTGGTGGTTGGGGGCCCTTACCAGGTTCTGTGTTCACCACTTCTGGGTTTATCAGAGAGTCGTAGAGTATTGGGTGTGATGTCGAGACGGAAGTATCACTTCAGTCATATTGGAGATGATGTCACGCAGGATACGGTATTAGTGCTCTTAAGTGATGCGCATCCAATCGTGATATTATGACCAGGTCATGAATATCCGATTATAGAGACTAGTTACCAGACATCCGATATGTGTTTCGGACGGGGCAGACACTTATCCAGCCCCAGCCCTAGCACGTGGCTATCCGATACTGGGCCGATACACACAATACATTAGTATACTACGCTTGATATAGATCTAAATATTCTTGAAAGGATATGTCCAGAGAATTTGGTAGACTTGGTACTTTGCTAGGAGTCGACCTTGTCTCATAAATCGGTAGAACGTAGTACTTGGTACGTACGTGATTCGGATACTCCGATGACCGTATTTATAGCCACTTATCCGGAGATCTCATGGGTTGCTTCCTGATAATCCACCGATGACGCACAACTCGCACTCTTAAATAATCTGGGATTAAATAGAAGAGAGAGAAAATTAATCTAGGATTAATTACGGAGATATTTTATCTAGGATAAAATATCGTCTAGAGAGAGATAACGATTAATTTGGAATTAATCGGTAAATTAATATATTCGATATATTAAACGAAATTAGATTTCGACGCGGAATTTAAATTAGATTTTAATTCGGGCGAACGAATTAATTTAGAATTAATTCGTTAGCGCGTGAATAGTGAATTCGCTAGGCGTAATCATTTAATTACGACGCGACGGAAAAATCGTTAATTTAGAATTAACGAATCCGAGCCCGAGTGTGATTGCGAGCGCATTCGTATTTCAAATTCGAGTGCGGCGACGGAAGTCACATCAAGCGTCAAATCTAACGTCAAGTCATTCATCACATCAAGCGTCAAATCAAGCGTCACTTTGAGTGATGTGACATTTGATTGATTGATGTGAGTGATTGATTGATTGAAAAGACTTGAGACATGACTTAAAGTTGACATGACTTAAAGTTGATGTGAATAGTGTTTGGCTTTTAATGGTTTGACTTTTAAAAGGCAAATGAAATGCAAATGCAAGGGAAATTAAGTTAATTTCACAACAAGTATATAAGATATACTTAATGCATTTCATTTCAATTTGAACACACATTTCATCTCTCTCTTTTCTCTCTTCTTGTTCACGCCCATAGCATGAAAAGTTACTGGTTTTGGAACTGAAATGCCGTGAGCCATAGGGGAGCAAGGGTGGGTTTTTGTGGTAAAAACTCAAGTGTTAGCACACTTACGAGTCTTGCGAAGGTGGTAGGGAGGTTCACCCATGAGCCGGGATCCATCGGACGAAGCTCGGAGCTCTGTTTTCTCAGCTCAAATCTGAAAAACGTGGACAGTGGACTGCCAGCAGTGGGCGTCCTTGGCAGTGAGTTTTTGGGCTTGAATCATCTCCAAATCGACTCAACCGATCGATGTGAGTATTCCGCTACCTCCGTTGATGTATTCACTCATGTTTTCATGCATTGATTTGATCTTGGGACCTAATATAAACTCAACAATGGCATCTAGAGCTAAGGTTGCAAGCATGAAATTTTAGGGATTTAAAATTTGGGTAAATGTGATTTGAGCATGATTTGAATAAATTGTTTGTTTGAGTATGTTTATAACATGTTTAATTTCATTTTGGTTGGACTAATTTGACGAAAAATGATTTGGAATTATTTTCCCCCAACTTAATGCCATGGCCGAATGTCAATTGAATTTTGGGATCTTGGATTTTTGGATTTTTGATTCATTTGATGAGTTAGAATCGATTAGGTTGATGTTAATTTGAATCGAATTGGATTGGATTTCGAATTGGACAAAAATCCCCAAATCTCTATGTTGGCCGAATGCATGTAATGCCCTAATGTCTTGGTATTTTTGATTTTGTGACATTGGATTGTGTATAAAATCAAATCGGATGTTGATTTAATGTCGATTGTGGGTTCGATTGGATTGAAACCGAATCGGACACAAAATCCCTCTTTTGGCCGAGACCTTTAAGTATGTAAATGGTTTTTTTTTTTCAATTTATTGTGTTGGACATGTGATAATGAATTAAGCATGATTAATTGGACTAATTTGATGCTTCGGAAATATCGATTTAGGTTATTAATCATCGTAATACACTTTGGTAATTAAATTGGGAAAATTGGATTTTTGAATTTAATTATTTGGGCCTAATTTTGGAAATTGTATTTAAATGTTGTATTTGGGCCTATTGGGCTTGATTTATCAAGTTTGGTTTAGGCCAAGTGGATTGGATCCAATTGGGCCTAAAACCTTAACCATAAAGCCCAAATGCGACTTAATGAACCTTTAAAGTTCAATTGGGCCTAATGGGCCAAGATTGATTTATGGGCTTATGGGGTAAATCCCGGATTGGACTTTGGTTATCGGTTTGACCCGAGTTGACCAAAAGTCCATGCCTTAAGAAATCAATCAAAAGCCCATTGGACTTTAATTGAATAGACGTTGGACGTTAATCGGTCTTTGAGACGCGTTACGATTAGATTTGGAATTTAAATCGTAAAAGGTTTATTAAATAAAAGTGTAACATTTAATTTAGAATTGAATAGTGAATTAGTATTAAATACATGTTAAATTAGATTTAATGATGTAGTTTAATTTAATTCATGAATTCGTACTTTAAGTACTTATTCACAAAAACGAGTTGACTCGATCAAAATCAAATCGTTGTTTGAACATTGGATGATCACTTAATTATCAGATTAATTAATTTGATTAGATTGATTGATAGCATGCTTATGTGTGTGAATACGTGGTTGTGTTGAATGAATAATGTATATCGGATGGATATTAGATGGGTGGGCATTTTAGAAATTGTTGTAATAAATTCGATTTATTAAATTGGACCTGCGTGTCCAGCCTTATCACCTTTTTCTCTTGTATTCTCTTCTCACCTATTCCCCTCTATGTATATGAGGTTTCTTTTTAGAAGTGTAGTGTAACGGGTAGAAGTAGTACAAGTGCTAGCTTGAGTGAGAAAGGGAGAGATTTGATCTAGGATCAATGTGTAAAGTATCCATCCGCATATCATTATTATTTTATTTCATACTCGCTTTATTATGTGTTTAGAATGCATGTTTAAGGGTGTATGATGATGAGACCTAACAAAGATAATTAAATTGGTAGCCAATTTGCACGCGAAAAAACCCTCGTTTTATATTAAGAGATTATCCTTCCATTGAATGATTCTTGTTCAAGATCTGATTGCCATTGGTTTGTTGGCCAAAGTCAAGACCTTGTCAATTGGATGTATTTGAATCATGAGAGTTTTGTTCCACATCGGTGTCTAGTCCAAGTTGTGATTTGTTGGCCAAAGTCAAGATCACTTCTTGTCCAAAGACATTGATTACGAAACTTTCCTTGTCAATGGGTCCCGCTTAACTGGAGTCATTAGGTTTGTTGTGCCAAAGCCAAGGCCTAGATGATTCGGAGGATAAGGTTAGAAAATGTATTAGATACATTGGCATAAGTAATATGTTTAGGACTTGGATGTCCACCTAACCGGATCTGGGAATTGGATTGGATCCAATTGATCTGTGAGATCTACCTGGTTAAGTAGCATACAGCTTGTTGGCCAAAGTCAAGGTTGTATGTTATTTGACAGGATCCTAGCCCACTAGGAAACACGGTTTCCCGAGTACTCCACAGAGGGTTAGAGGCTCGACGAAAAATAGTGGGAGGCAAGTATTGAATTTGCAACATTCGTTCAATTACTCGCCATACGCGCTCAACAAATATCATTCGTCAATATTTTACGTTGTTTTAAAAATTTATATAGTTGGACTATATACAAACTCATTCAATATATAGTTGATTTTATAATTAGATTATAGTAATCAATATAATTGAATTAAAATGATAGTTGATTTTATAATTGGATTATAGTAATCAATATTAAAATTATAGTTGATTAAATAATTGGATTATTGTAATCATTATAATAAATAGTACCCTATTAAATGATTAAATAGTTGGACTATTAAAATCAAGAAAGAATTGAAAAGGTTGAATATTTAAAATATATAATCCTTGGATTAAATGTTTTAAATGATTTAATTTTCAATTGGGAATTAATAATAGGTTAATTTATTTGATAAAATAACTTATTATGACTAAGCCCATAATCAAGCAATAGTAGAGCATAAAATCTTTGGAAGATTTATGTGATGATGACTTTAGTGCTTAATTAAATACTTATAATAAATCTATCTTTAGATTTAAAAGTATTAAAGTTGCAATTAATAATTCTTAGAGAATTGATTTGACTATTCTAGTGGAGAAAAGTCAAAGTTTGCAATTGGGCATGTAGCACCAGGTGCATATCGTTTCGATATTCCGAAACCCAAGGCTTGGCCAAAGGTTTGTGAAATATTGAAAAGATAATTGACATATCCCAAAGTGACTACCATTTGGATATGGAAGACACGAAGGAATTAAAGAAAGGGCGAGGCTCTAACTTTAAAAATATTTGTCAAAGTTATGTTCAATGCTAGTATTGAAATTGGATTTTAAATACTTAGTGTGATACATAAAACATATATGTATTGATGTTCAGAATCCGCTGTGAGCTGGATACTGACTTCAAGCCGAGATTTCTCTGCGAATTGGAAACGGGACGAAAGTCGCTGTTTCGACCGTAGATACCTAAGTTTAGGAACTACCCTTTGGGTATGTACTTAAATTAGGAAATGTTATAATGTAACTAGTTTGACTAGAGACATTATCTCTATATCAGTGTTTAATCCGTTGCGGATAAAACCTTTATATTCTAGAACACTTAGTGTTTTATTATATAAAGGTGATACTGAGATAAATACATTAGATGTAAATAACATAATTTATATTTTGAATATAATAAAATCTCAAACATATAAAAATGACAAATAAATAGCTCAAATTGATTTGATCAATAGAGACTTATTTGTGGCATTGTTGTCTAGGACACAATTAAACGAGACTCGTATATCCACACTTTTGAAGAGTGGGTACTAGGACTGATTTGACTATTCAAATAAGGTCTACAAATCTAGTTTATTAGGTAAAATACCTAAAATACTATTTACTTGGTAATAGTAAAAGGGCCACCGATCTGTTAGCCCTATTCATGGTAAAGTTAGTGGGCCCATATCTAGCTAGGCTAGATGTGAACATGAATATTTCGTGACCTTAATGGATGTAGCATCACGTTGTGGTCATGTGTTTCTTTTGAAGAACACAGATCGGAAACTTTTGAAGTTTTCGACACGAAGTATATAAACAGATCGGCTATAGTATTATTCCGCCACGGTTAGACCGTAATGGAAATTACTTAAGCAGTAAGTTTCATACGTACATGAAAGAGTATGGTATTCTTTCATATGAGGACTCCTTCCGAGACACGTCAGTTAGACGGTGTGTCTGAACCAAAAACCAAATTTTGTTGGACATGATAAGGTTTTCACGAGTCGCTTGAGCTACTATTTCCTTCTACAGGATATGCATTAACAGTGCAAAATTTATTTAGAATAAGATTCCATATAAATCTGTTTGACAGATATCATATAGGATATGAACAGGAAAGAAACAGGGTTTCTCATTCCTGATAATTTGGGTATGCCAGGCATAACGTTTGGATGATACCAAACTAAAAGACCCAAATTGGATAAGTGCCTATATAGGTTATCCTAAGAGAAACCTTAAGTATAGTACTTGTAAATCTCACATGAGAACAATGTAATTGTTGCTCACCATACGGTTTTTCCTGAGAGGAATACCGATATGCAGTGGTCAGTGGGAGGATAGTGATACTCGATGAAAATCGTAGTAACACTGTTCAAGGCACGAAGTCCTTAATGGAACACAAATAGTTCATCTATGATGAATCTATACCATTAATCTTCAAATACACAAGAAACTAGTAGATCGGATAGAGTCAGAAAACAACCTTGGGTATGGGTTTCTGATCTCACCCCATAAAGATGTCAATCTTATGCAGGTGTACCATCCGACTACGTTTTGAGGAAGTGATACGAGGTATCGACTCCACGTTATGGCAAAGTGCCATGAGTCCGAAATGGATTCCATGTATGGCAACTATTTTGGATACTAGTTTTGGTACCACAAGGCATTGTGCCTATGGTACATTAAACGTCTTCAAGGAAGAACATACATGGATGGCAACATACCAACGTACAAAGCTGGGCTTTTGACGGAAAGGTATCGTTATCAACATTGTGTTAATAACGGTTCGGCCTTTTACCTGTTGCCATGGTAAATCCATTTTGAAGACGCTTGAATATACTGTATATTTCATTTATGAAATGTGTCAGTTATAGATCAAAATCGCTTTCCTGAAAAGGAAACCTTTTGGAGGATGTTTGCAACATCCTGACGATTTTGTATAACCGACAAACAAGGTTTGCGGGTTATTCGATCCATGTTTGGATCAGTGCAAGCATAAGGTTCTTGGAACTGTCGTTTTGAAATAATCATAATGGTTTATGATTTGACTCAAAACGAAATAATTCTTGTGTATATAAGGAGGTTAGTGGGAGGGCGCACTGACAGTGAAATTCCCTAAGCTATTGTAGAAGCTTGGCTTTCATAGATATTCTTTCAAATAAAAATTCTCCGTAGAATTCTGAGGAGTAACAACCTTTATTCAAGGAATAAAGATCTACTGGGATAGATTTGGAGTTGTTAAACACCTCTGGGAAATTGTACATTTAAAATGTACTTGTATTGGTGTCTCATACGCTTCAAGCATATGGAGTCACAATCGGGTTAATCCAAGTGATAGTCACTAGATTAAAGATTAAGCAACATCTGTTAGTATCTTAGAGAACTAAAGATGCTGTCTTAAACTATGAAGAAGGAGAACTTGAAGTGACTGGGATCACCGCTGCAAGTTTCCAAACTATTAAATACTACGTACTATAAAGTTGTATAACGGGACAGTGAGCTGGAAATCTTCCAAGCAAGATAACTGTTGCCCAATAAACAACAAATGCGGATTATGGCTGCAGCTGAGGCATCAAAAGAAGCCATTTGGATCGAACATAAATCTAATTAGATTAGATATAGTTCTTGTTAGCAGCTGAACTAGGCGTCAGCACAGGCTAAGGAATTAAAGGTCTCATCGACGATCCAGATATATACTTCTATATCATCTGAGTCGTTCGGATCATACATCGTGGCGATGTGATGATCGTTGTAAATCGCGTCAGACGATAATCAAATAAATCCGCTGATGAAAATCTTTCCTCAGCAATTTGAGCGAACCTTACATAGTTCAAGTGTTGGAACACTTGAGTGACTCGCTACGTGCCAAGTGGGAGATTGTTGGATAATATGACCCATAGCGTCACTATTTGCACAGATCATTGTGTTGCTGTAGCAAATTAACTATGTAACAAGGAAATTGCACTCTCTCATTTGTGATTAGATCACCATAGATATATAAATGAAGAGAGGTCCCTATGATTAGTTCCTGGATTGAGATGATATGAGACAGTATCAGTCCACGAAGGATTAATCATTAAATATCCCTAGCCGTAGTATTATCGAGACTGGACATCGATAATGCGGAATAGGCTAGTATTGCACTTGTGGCGGTTGTGAGGGCACAACGGCATAGTTCTCATAATATAAGTGTTGGAGACTTATGCAAGTGCGATAGAAGGTCGTGTTTTCACCGATGGTACGGGAAACAGCTTCGCTCTGGATAGACCCCTTCGGAATCCCATTGGTATTATGACTATGTGTATGGGAGGCCGAAATCAAGGTAGGTGTGTATAGTCTTACCTGAGACTTGCATCGCTAATACTTACGATAATCGATAAACTTTGGTTTTGGTGGTTGGGGGCCCTGACCAGGTTCTGTGTTCACCACTTCTGGGTTTATCAGAGAGTCGTAGAGTATTGGGTGTGATGTCGAGACGGAAGTATCACTTCAGTCATATTGGAGATGATATCACGCAGGATACGGTATTAGTGCTCTTAAGTGATGCGCATCCAATCGTGATATTATGACCAGGTCATGAATATCCGATTATAGAGACTAGTTACCAGACATCCGATATGTGTTTCGAACGGGGCAGACACTTATCCAGCCCCAGCCCTAGCACGTGGCTATTCGATACTGGGCCGATACACACAATACATTAGTATACTACGCTTGATATAGATCTAAATATTCTTGAAAGGATATGTCCGGAGAATTTGGTAGACTTGGTACTTTGCTAGGAGTCGACCTTGTCTCGTAAATCGGTAGTAGAACGTAGTACTTGGTACGTACGTGATTCGGATACTCCGACGACCGTATTTATAGCCAACTTATCCGGAGATCTCATGGGTCGCTTCCCGATAATCCACCGATGACGCACAACTCGCACTCTTGAATAATCTGGGATTAAATAGAAGAGAGAGAAAATTAATCTAGGATTAATTACGGAGATATTTTATCTAGGATAAAATATCGTTAGAGAGAGGATAACGATTAATTTGGAATTAATCGTTAAATTAATATATTCGATATATTAATGAATTAGATTTCGACGCGGAATTTAAATTAGATTTTAATTCGGGCGAATGAATTAATTTAGAATTAATTCGTTAGCGACGTGAATAGTGAATTCGCTAGGCGTAATCATTTAATTACGACGCGACGGAAAAATCGTTAATTTAGAATTAACGAATCCGAGCCCGAGTGTGATTACGAGCGCATTCGTATTTCAAATTCGAGTGCGGCGACGGAAGTCACATCAAGCGTCAAATCTAACGTCAAGTCATTCATCACATCAAGCGTCAAATCAAGCGTCACTTTGAGTGATGTGACATTTATTGATTGATGTGAGTGATTGATTGATTGAAAAGACTTGAGACATGACTTAAAGTTGACATGACTTAAAGTTGATGTGAATAGTGTTTGGCTTTTAATGGTTTGACTTTTAAAAGGCAAATGAAATGCAAATGCAAGGAAATTAAGTTAATTTCACAACAAGTATATAAGATATACTAATGCATTCATTTCAATTTGAACACACATTTCATCTCTCTCTTTTCTCTCTTCTTGTTCACGCCCATAGCATGAAAAGTTACTGGTTTTGGAACTGAAATGCCGTGAGCCATAGGGGAGCAAGGGTGGGTTTTTGTGGCAAAAACTCAAGTGCTAGCACACTTACGAGTCTTGCGAAGGTGGTAGGGAGGTTCACCCATGAGCCGGGATCCATCGGACGAAGCTCGGAGCTCTGTTTTCTCAGCTCAAATATGAAAAACGTGGACAGTGGACTGCCAGCAGTGGGCGTCCTTGGCAGTGAGTTTTTGGGCTTGAATCATCTCCAAATCGACTCAACCGATCGATGTGAGTATTCCGCTACCTCCGTTGATGTATTCACTCATGTTTTCATGCATTGATTTGATCTTGGGACCTATATAAACTCAACAGTATGATCCGAATAAGTCAGATGATATAGAAGTATATATCTGAATCGTCGATGAGACCTTAATTCTTAGCATGTGCTGACGCCTAGCTCAGCTGCTAACAGAACTATATCTAATCTAATTAGATTTATGTTCGATCCAAATGGCTTCTATTGCTGCCTCAGCTGCAGTAATAATCCATATTTGTTGTTTATTCGGTAACAGTTATCTTGCTTGGAAGATTTCCAGCTCACTGTCCCGTTATTCAAACTTTATAGTACCGTAGTATTTAATTGTTTGGAAACTTGCAGCAGTGATCCCAGTCACTTCAAGTTCTCCTTCTTCATAGTTTAATACAGCATCTTTAGTTCTCTGAGATACTAACAGATGTTCTTAACTACAATCCAGTGACTATCACTTGGATTGACCTGATCGTGACTCCATATGCTCGAAGCGTATGAGACACTCTATCAAGTACATTTTAAATGTACAATTTCTAGAGAGTGTTAACAACTCCAAATCTATCCCAGTAGATCTTTATTCCTTGAATAAAGGTTGTTACTCCCCAGAATTCTACGGAGAATTTCTATGAATGAATCTATATATCTATGAAAGCCAAGCTTTCAACAATTGTTTTATGGGAATTTAACTGTCAGTGCGCTCTCCCACTAACCTCGTTATATACACAAGAATTATTTCGTTTTGAGTCAAATCATAAACCATTATGATTATTTCAAAACGACAGTTCCAAGAACCTTATGCTTGCACTGATCCAAACATGGATCGAATAACCCGCAAACCTTGTTTGTCGGTTATACAAAATCGTCAGAATGTTATAAACATTCTCCAAAAGGTTTCCTTTTCAGGAAAGCGATTTTGATATATAACTGACACATTTCATAAATGAAATAAACAGTTATCATCAAACATCTTCAAAATGGATTTACCATGGCAATAGATAAAAGGTCAAACCGTTATTAACACAATGTTGATAACGATACCTTTCCGTCAAAAGCCCAGCTTTGTACTTTGGTATGTTGCCTTCCATGTATGTCTTCCTTGAAGACGTTTAATGTACCAATAGGCACAATGCCTTGTGGTACAACAACTAGTATCCAAAATAGTTGTTATACATGGAATCCATTTCGGATTCATGGCACTTTGCCATGACCGGGAGTAGATACCTCGTATCACTTCCTCTAAATGCAGTCGGATGGTACACCTCCATAAGATTGACATCTTTATGGGTGAGATCAGAAACCCATACCCTAGGTTGTTTTCTGACTCTATCCGATCTACTAGTTTCTTGTGTATTTGAAGATTAATGGTATAGATTCATCATAGATGAACTATTTGTGTTCCATTAAGAACTTCGTGCCTTGAACAGTGTTACTCCGATTTTCATCGAGTATCACTATCCTCCCACTGACCACTGCAACAATTACATTGTTCTCATGTGAGATTTACAAGTACTATACTTAAGGTTTCCCTTAGGATAACCTATATCGGCACTTATCCAATTTGGGTCTTATAGTTTGGTATCATCCAAACGTTATGCCTGGCTTACCCAAATTATCAGGAATGAGAAACCCTGTTTCTTTCCTGTTCATATCCTATATGATATCTGTCAAACAGATTTACATGGAACCTTATTCTAAATAAGTTTTGCACTGTTAATACATATCCTATTGAAGGAAACAGTAGCTCATAGCGACTCGTGATAAACCTTATCATGTCCAACAAAATTCAGTTTTGGTTCGGACACACCGTCTAACTGACGTGTCTCGGAAGGAGTCCTCATATGAAAGAATACCGTACTCTTTCATTTACATATGAAACTTACTGCTTAATTAATTTCCATTACGGTCTAATCGTGGCGGAATAATACTATAGCCGATCTGTTAATTTACTTCGTGTCGAAACTTCAAAAATTTCCGATTTGTGTTCTTCAAAAGAAACACATAATCACAACGTAATGCCACATTCGTTAAGGTCATGAAATATTCATGTTCACATCTAGCCTAGCTAGATATGGGCCCACTTACTTCACCATGAATAGGGCTAACAGATCGGTGGCCCTTTTACTATTACCAAGTAAATAGTATTTTAGGTATTTTACCTAATAAACTAGATTCGTAGACCTTATTTGAATAGTCAAATCAGTCCTAGTACCCACTCTTCAAAAGTGTGGATATACGAGTCTTGTTTAGTTGTGTCCCAGAAAACAATGCCACAAATAAGTCTCTATTGATCAAATCAATTTGAGCTATTTATTTGTCATTTTTATATGTTTGAGATTTTATTATATTCAAAATATAAATTCTGTTATTCACATCTAATGTGTTTATCTCAGTATCATCTTTATATAATAAAACACTTAGTGTTCTATAATATAAAGGTTTTATCCGCAACGGATTAAACACTGATATAGAGATAATGTCTCTAGTCAAACTAGTTACATTATAACAGTTCCTAATTTAAGTACATACCCAAAGGATAGTTCCTAAACTTAGGTATCTACGGTCGAAACAGCGACTTTCGTCCCGTTTCGATTCGCAGAGAAATCTCGGCTTGAAGTCAGTATCCAGCTCATAGCGTGATTCTGAACATCAATACATATATTTTATGTACCACACTAAGTATTTAAAATCCAATTTCAATACTAGTAGTGAACATAACTTTGACAAATATTTTTAAAGTTAGAGCCTCGCCCTTCTTAATTCCTTCGTGTCTTCCATATCCAAATGGTAGTCACTTTGGGATATGTTAATTATCTTTTCAATATTTCACAAACCTTTGGCCAAGCCTTGGGTTTCGAAATATCGAAACGATATGCACCTCGTGCAACATGCCCAATTGCAAACTTTGACTTTTCTCCACTAGAATAGTCAATTAATTCTCCAAGAATTATTAATTGCAACTTTAATACTTTTAAATCTAAGGATAGATTTATTATAAGTATATTAATTAAGCACTAGAGTCATCATCACATAAATCTTCCAAAGATTTTATGCTCAACCTTTTGCTTAATTATGGGCTTAGTCATAATAAGTTATTTATCAAATAAATTAACCTATTATTATTCCCAATTGAAAATTAAATCATTTAAAACATTTAATCCAAGGATTATATATTTTAAATATTCAACTTTTTCAATTCTTTCTTGATTTCAATAGTCCAACTATTAATCAATTTAATAAGGTACTATTTATTATAATGATTACAATAACCCAATTATTTAATCAACTATAATTTTAATATTGATTACTATAATCCAATTATAAAATCAACTATCATTTTAATTCAATTATATTGATTACTATAATCCAATTATAAAATCAACTATATATTGAATGAGTTTGTATATAGTCCAACTAATATATTTTTAAAACAACGTAAAATATTGACGAATGATATTTGTTTGAGCGTGTATGGCGAGTAATTGAACGAATGTTGCAAATTCAATACTTGCCTCCCACTATTTTTCGTCGAGCCTCTAACCCTCTGTGGAGTACTCGGGAAACGTGTTTCCTAGTGGGCTAGGATCCTGTTAAATAACATACAACCTTGACTTTGGCTAACAAGCTGTATGCTACTTAACCAGGTAGATCTCACAGATCAATTGGATCCAATCCAATTCCCAGATCCGGTTAGGTGGACATCCAAGTCCTAAACATATTACTTATGCCAATGTATCTAATACATTTTCTAACCTTATCCTCCGAATCATCTAGGCCTTGGCTTTGGCCAACAAACCTAATGACTCCAGTTAAGCGGGACCCATTGACAAGGAAAGTTTCATAAACAATGTCATTGGACAAGAAGTGATCTTGACTTTGGCCAACAAATCACAACTTGGACAGACACCGATGTGGAACAAAACCTCATGATTCAAATACATCCATTGACAAGGTCTTGACTTTGGCCAACAAACCAATGCCAATTGGATCTTGAACAAGAATCATTCAATGGAAGGATAATCGCTTATATAAAAACGAGGGTTTTTCTCGTGCAAATTGGCTACCAATTTAATTATCTTTGTTAGGTCTCATCATCATACACCCTTAAACATGCATTCTAAATACATAATAAAGCGAGTATGAAATATAAAATAATAATGATATGCGGATGGATACTTTACACATTGATCCTAGATCAAATCTCTCCCTTTCTCACTCAAGCTAGCACTTGTACTACTTCTACCCATTACACTACACTTCTAAAGAAACCTCATATACATAGAGGGGAATAGGTGAGAAGAGAATACAAGAGAATAGAGGTGATAAGGCTAGACACGCAGGTCCAATTTAATAAATCGAATTTATTACAACAATTTCTAAAATTGCCCACCCATCTAATATCCATCCGATATACATTATTCATTCAACACAACCATGTATTCACACACATAAGCATGCTATCAATCAATTAATCAAATTAATTAATCTGATAATTAAGTGATCATCCAATGTTCAAACAACGATTTGATTTTGATCGAGTCAAACTCGTTTTTGCGAATAAGTACTTAAAGTACGAATTCATGAATTAAATTAAACTACATTGTTAAATCTAATTTACATGTATTTAATACTAATTCACTATTCAATTCCAAATTAAATATTACACTTTATTTAATAAACCTTTTACGATTTAAATTCCAAATCTAATCGTAACGCGTCTCAAAGACCGATTAACGTCCAACGTCAATTCAATTAAAGTCCAATGGGCTTTTGATTGATTTCTTAAGGCGTGGACTTTTGGTCAACTCGGGTCAAACCGATAACCAAAGTCCAATCCGGGATTTACCCCATAAGCCCATAAATCAATCTTGGCCCATTAGGCCCAATTGAACTTTAAAGGTTCATTAAGTCGCAATTGGGCTTTATGGTTAAGGTTTTGGGCCCAATTGGATCCAATCCACTTGGCCTAAACCAAACTTGAAAATCAAGCCCAATAGCCCAATTACAACATTAGAAGCCCAAATCCAATTTAAAGCCTAAATAATTAAATTCAAAAATCCAATTTTCCCAATTTAATTACCAAAGTGCATTACATGATTAATAACCTAAATCAACATTTCTAAAACACCAAATTAGCCCAATTAATCATGCTCATTTCATTATCATATGTCCAACACACAAATTGAAAAATCAAACCCATTTACATGCTTAAAGGTCTCGGCCAAAAGAGGGATTTTGTGTCCGATTTGGTTTCAATCCAATCGAACCCACAATCGACATTAAATCACCATCCTAAATGATTTCACACACATCCAATGTCACAAAATCAAAAAATCCAAGACATTAGGGCAATAGTTCACATTCGGCCAAGGTGAGATTTTTGGGGTTTTTGTCCAATTCGAAATCCAATCCAATTCGATTCAAATTAACATCACCTAAATGATTCTAACTCATCAAATGAATCAAAATCACAAATTCCAAGAACCAAAATCATATCATATTCGGCCAAGGTAACACATTTGGGGAAAATTATTCCAAATCAATTTTCAACAAATTGGTCCAACCAAAATGCAATTAGACATGTTTATAAGCATACTTAAACAATCAATTCATTCAAATCATGCTCAAAACAACATTTACCCAATTTTTAAATCCCTAAAATTTCATGCTTGCCAATTAGCTCTGATGCCATTGTTGAGTTTTTCTAGGTCCCAAGATCAAATCAAGACATCAAATAATGCGTGAATACATCAACGGAGGTAGCGGAATACTCACATCGATCGGTTGAGTCGATTTGGAGACGAATCGAAGCCAAAACACTCACTGCCTTGGGCGTGAAATGCAGCAGCCCACTGTCCTCCAAAACAGATTTTTGAGTTGACAAACGGAGCTCCGAACTTCGTCCGACGGATCCCGGCTCATGGGTGAACTCCCTACCACCTTCGCAAGACTCGTAGTGTGCTAGCACTTGCGGTTTTCACATGAAAACCCCAACTCTTGCTTCCCTAGCTCACGGCTTTTCTGGTTCAAAACAGTCCACAATAGGATTTTCGTGAGCAAGAAGAGAGATGAGAGAGAAGAGATTTTTGTGTGTTTTAAAATTGAAATGAAATGCATTAAGTATATCTTATATACTTTGTGTGAAATTCACTATAATTTCACTTGCATTTCACTTCAATTTGCATTTAAAAGGTCAAACCATTAAAGTAAAACACTATTCACATCAACTTTAAGTCATGTCAACTTTAAGTCATGTCTTTTCAATCAATCAATCACATCAATCAATCACATCACTCAAAGTGACATTTGATTTGACGCTTGATGTGACGATTGATTTGACGCTTGATGCGACTTGCGATGCCGCACTCAAATTCGAAATACGAATGCGCTCGCAATCACACTCGGGCTTGGGTTCGCTAATTCTAAATTAACGATTTTTCCGTCGCGTCGTAATTAAATGATTACGCCTAGCGAATTCACTATTCACGTCGCTAACGAATTAATTCTAAATTAATTCGTTCGCCCGAATTAAAATCTAATTTTAATTTCGTGTCGAAATCTAATTTCGTTTAATATATCGAATATATCAATTTACCGATTAATTCCAAATTAATCGTTATCTTCTTCTAGACGATTTTTTATCCTAGATAAAATATCTCCGTAATTAATCCTAGATTAATTTTCTCTCTCTATTCCAGATAATCCAGATTATTCAAATTTGTGCAGCGTGCGTGGATTGATGCGTGGGAATGGGTATAAGCGACCCATCGATCTCGGATAAGTTTGGCTATAAATACGGTCGTCGGTGTATCCGAATCACGTACGTACCAAGTACTACGTTCTACCGATTTACGAGACAAGGTCGACTCCTAGCAAAGTACCAAGTCTACCCAATTCTCCGGACATATCCTTTTAAGAATATTTAGATCTATATCAAGCGTAGTATACTAATCGTATTGTGCGTATCGGCCCCGTATCGGATAGTCACGTGCTAGGGCTGGGGCGGATAAGTGGTCTGCCCCGTCCGAAACACATATTGGGATGTCTGGTAACTAGTCTCTATAATCAGATATTCATGACCTGGTCATAATATCACGATTGGATGCGCATCATTAAGAGCACTAATACGTATCCTGCGTGACATCATCTCCAATATGACTGAAGTGATACTTCCGTCTTGACATCACACCCAATACTCTACGACTCTCTGATAAACCCAGAAGTGGTGTACACAGAACCGGTCAAAGCCCCCAACCACCAAAACCAAAGTTTATCGATTATCGTAAGTATTAGCGATCCAAGTCTCAGGTTAAGACTATACACACCTACCTTGATTTCGGCCTCTCAGACACATAGTCATAATACCAATGGGATTCCGAGGGGTCTATCCAGAGCGAAGCTGTTTCCCGTACCATCGGTGAAACACGACCTCCTATCGCACTTGCATAAGTCTCCAACACTTATATATATGAGAACTATGTCGTTGTGCCCTCACAACGCACACAAGTGCAATACTAGCCTATTCCGCATTATCGATGTCCAGTCTCGATAATACTACGACTAGTGATATTAATGATTAATCCTTCGTGGACTGATACTGTCTCGTATCATCTCAATCCAGGAACTAATCATAGGGACCTCTCTTCATTTATATATCTATGGTGATCTAATCACAAATGATGAGAGTGCAATATCCTTATTACATAGTTAATTTGCTACAACACACAATGATCTGTGCAAATAGTGACTCTATGGGTCATATTATCCAACAGGTACAGTGTCTGCCCCGTACGAAGCATATATCGGATGACAAGCAACTAGTCTTTATTATCGGATAATCATGACCAAGTCATATTATCCCGACGGTTGCAACTTTTTAGAGAACCAGTTATGTATCCCTGCGCGATCATCATCTCCACTATGAACTGGAGTGATATTTCCGTCTGACATCACACCCAACATACTATGATTCTCGATATACCCAGAGGAGACTTACACAGAAACCGGTTTAAAGCCCTGGACGACCAAAACCAAAGTATATTGATTGTCATAAGTATAGCGGTGCATGTCTCAGGTTAAGACCAAATACATATACCCTGATTTCGGACTTTCATAGACACATAGTCATACTACCAAAGGAATTCCGTGGGGGTCTATCTAGAGCAAAGCTGTTTTTCGTACCATCGGTAAAACACAACCTCCTATTACACTTGCATGAGTATCCTATACCCAAATATATGAGAACTATGTCGTTATGCCCTCATAACGCGGACAAGTGTAATACTAGTCTTTTATGCATTTATCGATGTCCATTCTCGATAATACTCTGACTAGGGATATTTAATGATTTATCCTTCGTGGATTGATACTGTCTCATATCATTCTCAATCAAGGAACAAATCATAAGGACCTCATATCATTTATACATCTTGGTGATCTAATCACAAATGATAAGAGAGCGATCTCCTTTATCACATAGTTAATTTGTACAACAACACCATGATATGTACAAATAGTGACGCTATGGGTCATAACTGTCCAACAATCACCCACTTGGCCTATAGCCAGTCACTCGAGTGTCTTACACCCGAACTATGTACGGTTGGCTCAAATTACTGAGAAAGTGCTTTCATCGGTGGATTTGCTTGATTATCATCTGATACGATTTATACGATCATCACATCGTCATGATGTATGATCCGAACGAATCAGATGAGTATCGAAGTATATATCTGGATCGTTGATGAGACTATTAATTCTTTAGCCTGTGCTGACGCCTAGCTCAGCTGCTAACAGAATCATATCTAATCTAATTAGATTTATTCTTGACCAAGATGGCTTCTATTGCTACCTCAGCTGCAGTAATAACCCGCATTTATTGTTTATACAGTAACAGTATCTTGCATGGAAGATTTCTAGCTCACTGTACCGTTATTCAAATTGTATAGTACCGTTTGCGACTTATAGTCATTTTTATCGGCTAAGAAACTTACAGCAGTGATCACAGTCACTTCAAATTCTCCTTCTCCATAGTATAAGATAGCATCATTAGTTCTCTAAGATACTAAGTATGTTCTTTACATCAATCCAGTGACTATCACATGGATTGGCCTGTTTTGTGAATCCATATGCTCAAAGCGTATGAGACACCAGGTCACGTACATTTTTCAATGTACGAGTTCTCGGACAGTGTCAACAACTTTAAATATATCCCAGTAGATCTTTATTCATAGATATAAAGGTTGTTTCTCCCAAGAATTCTACGGAGAATTTTCATGAAAGCCAAGCTTTCACCGATTGTTATTATGGGAATATCATTCCAAGAAATGATATATTATCATTAATTATAGGACAGCCACTGTCAGTGCGCTCCCACTAACCTCCTTATATACACAAGAATCATTTAGGTTTTGAATTAAATCATAAACCATTATGATTATATCAAAACGATAATTCCAAGAACCTAATGCTTGCTTCAATCCAAACATGGATCGATTAACCTGCAAACCTTGTTTTCTAGTTTTGATACGACAAAACCGTCAGGATGTTGTAAACATCCTCAAAAAGGTTTCTTTTAAGGAAAGTGATTTTCCGTTCAACTGTCATATTTCATAAATGAAACATGCAGCATCAGCAAGCATTATCCAAATGGTTTTACCCTGGCAACAGGTAAAAGGTTTCATCGTAATCAATCACAATGTTGATAACGATACCTTTCTGCTACAAGCCTAGCTTAGTACGTTAGTAAGTTGCCTTCCATGTATGTCTTCCTTGAAGACTTATATAGCACCAATAGGCACAATGCCTTGCGATACATCAACTAGTATTCTAAACATAGTTGATATACATGGAATCCATTTCGGATTATATGACACTTTGCCATAATAGGGAGTCGATACCTTGTATCACTTCTTCATACGTAGTCAATTAGCATTCCTCAATAAGATAGACATCTTTATGAGGTGAGATCAGAAACCCATACCCCATGTTATTTTCTGACTCTCTCCGACCTACGCTGTTCTTGTGTATTCGAAGATTATTGGTATAGTTACATCCTTGATGAACTATTTGTGTTCCATTAAGGACTCGGTGCCTTGAATAGTATTACTCCGATTTTCATCGAGTTTTACTATCCTCACACTTTCCATGCATACCGGTATTCCTTTTAGGAAAACCACATGGCGAGCAACAATCTAATTGTTCTCTTATGAGATGTATAAGTACTATACTTATGTATCCCTAGGATAGCCTACAATTGGCACTTATCCAATTTGGGTTTTAGTTTGGTATCATCCAAATATTTGCCTAACATTCCCAAATCTACAGGAGCGAGACACCCAGTTTCTTTCCCGTACATATCTAATATGAAGTCTGTCAAACAGATTATTATGGAAACTTATTCAAAATAAGTTCTACACTGTTTATGCTTATCCGTTGAAGGAAATGGTAGCTCAGAGCGACTCATGATTAATCTTATCATGTCCAATAAAATTTGGTTTATCCTGTTCGGACACACCGTCAAATTGACATGTTCCGGGAGGAGTCCTCATTGAAAGAATACTATACTCTTTCAAGTATACGAGAAACTTATTGCTTAAGTATGTTCCATCTCGGTCTTACCATGACGGTTATAATACTATAGCCGATTTGTTTGTCTATTTCGAGTCGAAACTTTAAAAGTTTCCGATTCGTGTTTCAAAAGAAATATTTGTTGGTTTCTATTATTTGTCCAAGGAAAGGAAAGCATAAGCAATGAAAACAACAAATGAATATATATATTAAACTTGAAGCATGGCGGAATCATACTTACAAAGCTCTTGTGATGAAGAAGATGAACAAAAGATTGAAGCTCCAAGTTCCTTAAGTTTCGGCCAAGAGGGAAAAAGGGTGGAAGCTCTAAGCTTTGTGTATTCCAAGCTCTTTGATGGTTTCCCTATCACCTCCTTTGATCATAAGTTGTGCTAGCAAAAGAGAAATTGAAGAAAAAATTTCTTCTATGCCTTATGAAGTTCACGGCAAAGATGAGAGAGAGAGGGAGAGTATTTTTGTTTTTGTGTTTTCTTTCTAAAAGATAAAGTGAAAAGTAATACCAAAAATTTGGTATATCACTTTCCAAAAATCAAAAACAAATCTCCCTCCAAAAGCCATTAAATGGCCTCACCAACTTCTTTCATGAATAGTGACTAGATGTCACTTTAATAAAGTGACTTGTGACATCTATCACCAAGTCATATCAAGTGATGTGACTTTGCGATGTGACTTGCGGGCCCCACTCGTTTCAAAATATGAATGTGTCCGCAAATACTTTCGGGCTCGGTTTCGCTAATTCCGAATTAATGAATTTCCGTTGCGACGTAAATTAAATAATTACGCCTAGCGAAATCACTATTCACGTCGCTAAGGAATTAATTCTAAATTAATTCGTTTGTCGAATTAAAATCCGATTTTAATTCCGCGTCGAAATCTAATTTCGTTAATATATCGAATATATTATTTTTACCGATTAATTCCAAATTAATCGTTCTCTCTCAAAATAAGGCATATTATCCAAGATAAAGTTTCTCCGTAATTAATCCAGAATAATAAAGTTCGAATCAATATCATAGGTGAATCTTCAGGAACCGGCCGAGAGATCTCCGGATATGTTGGCAGTAAATACGCGTCGGATAATCCGAACACGTATGTACCTTGTACTACGTTTTTACCGATTTACAAGACAAGGTTGGCTTCTAGCAAAGCGCGATGCCTACCCAATTCTCCAGAAATATTCTTATTGGAATATTAGATCTATATCAAGCGTAGTATACCGTAGTATTACGTACATAGATCCAGTATCGGACGATCACATGTTAGGCCTGGGGCTGGAAATGTGTCTGCCCCGTACGAAACATATATCGGACATCAAGCAACTAGTCTCTTTAAATCGAGCAATCCTGACCTAGTCATATTGACCCGACGGTTGCAACCTTTTATAGAGCACTAGTTCTGTATCCTGC